>JANLCG010000009.1:0-73271 GCA_026119515.1 Ascochyta koolunga
CTGCTGCCTGCCCCTGCCTTAGGCGCTCTAGTGCCCCTGCGTGCAGGTTAATCCCCTATACTGTTGGACGCGCTGCTAGGCAGCTTAGTTGCGCTGTGCGTTAACAACGCTGCTACTAGCTGCTACACGGCAAGCGCTGCTAGCGTGTGTGCCTTTAGGCACTCCTGCTGCTTCCCGCTGTGACTTTCAAGGAGTGAGTTAAGAAGTAGTAGACTAATGGCTTATAGCCTCCCTACCCTTAAGCTGCTTAGGCTTAAACTAGTAAGAAGAGCTTGCTTCCTCTAGTAGAGTAATAACTTTAGTAAGTAACTTAGTTTTTAGTGAATGTGAAGTGGCTAATAAGCGTTTGGTAGGCTGCCTGCGTACTAATATCTAGGTAGTGAGACCTACCCAGCAGATGGGTATGCAAATTTTAGTACCTGTTATAATCAGGTTCTTTAAGGCCTATAGGAAAGAGGACCTCCTCTACCTATAGTTAATTTGTTTTTGTAAGCGGGGTATATTATAGAAAATCTCCTATAGCACCCTCTAAGTCTAGCTAAAGTTCTCCTAGAATTATTTTAGAGCTACTAACCTTTAGCCACATGCCTAAAGCAAGTAATTTAGCCTTAGTAGTAGAAGTAGTTACTGTTAACTGCTGTGCAGCTTTCTAGATAATTAGACTACTAAAGAGCTGCATAATATACCCTAGGAAGATTGTGTTATCTAGTAACTAGACTTTCTTTACTCCTGCTCTCTAACTAATGTATAAACGCAGTTAAGAGGCGTTTAGAGTTAATAGATTTCCTTTGATATACACTGAAGTTATAATATCTTTATTTGCCCTATTCACACTCTACTCATGAATCAGGAATACCTGCAGGTTTAGAGGCACATAACTGGGCGGCAGGGATCACTCACAGATGACACAGAAAACTCTAAGCTCACGGTATTCTATTCAGGAGTGAAAAACAGGAAGATCTAAAATCTGAGTAACTAACCTATTCTAGGGCCTTAAAAGGACCTTCCTACTTATTAGATAGCTTTTAGCTTAGTTGCTTACTTGTTAAGTTTTTAGTAGAAATTGCTTTATTACCTACAGTCCTAGTTAACTGGGTTTGCAGTAAGCGTTAACTGGACTGTGGCGGAGCAAGAGATGTACCTTTCTACTATATTCTCCTTAGCTACCTTCTAGGCGTTGTGCACATACAGTTGCTAATGCTAAGGCCTCCTGTAGTTAAGTTGTTCTACAGATATTACTGCTGTATTAGCCCTTTCTAACTTCTAGCTCTGTTTAGTTAGCTACTATAAAATTAAAGTTTTAGTAAGTAATAATATATTCTAAATTAAGGAACAAGTAAGAGCTCAGTTCTAGATAATGGACTGTTGCATAGCCCTAGACTAGTCTAGTGCTATCTTTTAATAATAAGTCTAAGAAGGTAATATTCTAATTAAGGGAATGTAGTAGAGTAAGTTAGGCATAATCTATAATTAGTAGGAGTTTAGACTAGTTATCCTAATAGTGCAGAGACGAAGGGACAGAGCTGTTAGTCTATATACTTGTTTATAATCTCTGTTTAACTGTTAGTTTCCTTATAATAGGCAGTAGATAGCTTAACTTTTATACCTATAATTTAACAAATTCTGTCAGTTAAGATAAACTAGGGGCCCTGTTGCTTACTATTAACCCAGGGGTATATCTAAACTATTACACCTATTATATAAACAAGTTGCTATCCTGCGTGCTGTAATTTATAGCATAGGATTACTTGATAAGCTTGTTTGGTTGAGCTGATTAATAATAACTATAATCTAGTTATACCTAAGCTTGTCCTTAGGAAAATCCTTAAAATTAATGCACAAATATTGCATTAGTTTGTTAGGTAGCAAAGGATATTATAAGTACCTACAGAGTTAGGTCTGTCTTAGATGGCCTTAGCGACGCCAGGGATGCAGTTTTAGACATATCTTTCACATGTGGCATATACCTTTCCAAGCTAACTGCTGTTTGTAATAACAGTTTGTCTGTCTGTCTGTAGATAATAAGCAGTTAATAGTTAGTTATAGGCTTCCCTTGAATTAGGCGTGTGGATCGTTATGAGCACCCCAGAATGAGATATATCACAAAGTGCGGACGTCTACCAGAGAAACCTCTTTTGGGGCGCTTCGTACTGTCAAGGCCTTGGAGTCTTTTACATGGTGCATCTGACCACCAATCTCGACCAAGATCCTTGAACGTCTCCAGAAGGAGATCCGTCCGCATGTCCTGAAGTCGTGGCTCGTGAGCGCAACAGTCTCCCCTTGGATCAATATTTGACATCATTACCACAATTGCATACGCCAGATATCAAATTTAGTGTTCTCTACAACAAAAACTTCCAAAACCCAATGGAGATATCGGAGCTCGATCAGCTCAAGACGCTGCTTATACAGGGCGGGAATCTAAAAACATTGCGTCTGCAATTCGAAAAAAATTAAACATGAATCAAAAGCAGCAGGGAATCTATTCGAGTCAAGTTTCAGGACCAGGATGTGCTCCCAGTGCTCGAAGAGCTAGTCATACAACACATTTTCGAGTGGAACGAGGCTCGGAATTGAACAATTGCATACGAGGCTTGCAGAGACCATCAAGGCTGGAGCACCTTGCGCACTCTCGACTTTCGGCGAAGTATGCGAAGAAATGCTACAGTATCTAACCGTAGTGATACCAAGATTAGAGACATTAAGGTTAAGATTCACAGGCCAGCCTTAGCCGGGAGTTGGTGGCATTTGTACCACACCTGGCTGATTTGGACATTGTTTGTGAAAGCGGTTTACACGCGGAACTTCTGCCCATCTTATTTTGCACAGTGTGTGCACGCCTTATGCGACTCGATATGGAAACAGGCTTCCATCTGAACTTCTGGCGCAAAGCACAACTCCAGAATCTGCTGGACAACTGCCCCAATCTCCAAGTTCTCAGCTTGTCGGCATCACAAAAATGAAGATTTGGGCTGCATGGTCCCAGGCCGACTCATGCCTACCGACAGACTCCAAACTCAATACCTGGTCCAGACGGTGTGCAAAAAAAAGCCTTCCAAGCCCGAACAAAACATCAACACTTCCCGCTATGGCTGCAAGAGACGATACATTAATGATGACTTCCTATGTCTCATCAATGCGCCTGTGCCTCCGACCTGGCTGGGTTATACCGTTCTTGCTGAAGTCAACCACAGGCAACGTGTCGCAGCAGATATGCCTATAAATATAGCACCATTCTCAGAGTAAGAGTGCGCGTACCTTTTGCTCTATTTTAGTGCGATACAACGCAAATGAGAAGAACCGATGACATTAACAGAGCGCAATCATGTCTTATCGGCACGGTAACAGGGGTTGGTTTTGCTTGCGAGCCTAAGCGTTCATGTTTGATCACGGTTGCTGCAAATGGCAATGCGGCCGGAGTAGCGAACTTGGATGTCTCCCGTATCAGATGTTAGGTAGGATGCTCTATGCGAGAGAGTGGATAGCTGCGGTTTGTTGTTAGCGTGTATATGGAGATGGACTCTTTATCTACTAGAAGCTATTTAGCGGCACCAAAGTTGATGTGCGGGGACGTACGGTCCGTTAGATCAGCGACGAAGAGACCTATCTTCTCGGGCAGCGCTATAAGTTTCCCGGAGCGCACGGCATCATGGGTCGTGGGTAGGGTGGGGCGAGGGCGATCGGCAGTTCCAAAAGTGACGCTGGCTTGACAAAGGTGCAAAAGATGATGTCTTCTCGTCCCCAGTGCGCCGCAATCATCTGCTCGTCGAAACCCTGTACGAACATGTGGATCTGCCCGATGCGCTCTTACGATCCTCAGGCCATCGACCTCAGCATCGTCATCGACAAAGGTCGGCAATAGGTAGTATAATAACTCGTCCGCCACTAGGTGGTGCAATAATTTGCTGGGCACGGATTAGATGAAGTCATCAATCCTTAAGCAAAAACACAAAAATAACAATTTCAATATTATCTTCTAAGTTTTCAGCTATAGCTAAAGGCTGCTAAACGCTATCTAGTTTGCATTTGTAGTCTTAGGTTTTGGTAGCAACAAAGCAGAACATCCTTTTTTTTCCCATGTTTAAAGGCTGATGACCTCATCCAACCTGTGCCCAGCAAATTATTGCACCCCGGTTGCCACCGTTATCGGCAGCTCAGCGAGCAAGCGTCGAAAAGCCCTAGTCAAAAAGCCCTGTTGGTATTCGGTTTTGCGAAACGGGAGCGTGCCGCTTCAGCCGGAATCGAGAACCACTTTCTTGCTTCTTACAGTGGATTGCATAGAGCGCGATCGACGGACGAATTGCGTTTGACCATTAGTGGCCACGTCAACATGGGATCGTTAAGCAAGGATTACGCATAGGCAATCCCGCCTTCAATACGCGGAGGACACAGCTTAGCGCGCCAGAAGCCCACTATTAGGGTTTCCACTACTTCTCCTAGGATGTTGATGGCTGCGCGGGTTGATTCGCGCGGAAGAATTATAGTCTGTGTTATTGTTTGTGAGCGCCATTCTCGGGATTGTCCCTAGGTGTGATGAAAGAAATAATTTGAAAGGAAGAGAAAATTCACGACGAAACAGAGAGTTCGTGATCAGTATCTACTCCGACTCGATGCGGGCAACAAGCGAACGGTAGCAGCAGCAGGGCGGCATATTTTGTGCATTTAGGGTCAAGTGTAAAGATAGGTGATTATACAAGTGCTATCGATCTATCACGATAAGATCCATGAGGAAAATTTAAGGTCTACGTACGCTTTTTGCGATGTATCTAAGAGTGCAAAGGAATAAGACAATAGTAATTAGGTACAGTGAGAAGGTCCATAGAACTTTACGCCGGCGCGATGCCTTCAGGAAATCATTTGAGCACCGAGTCTACTGGGCCTTCTTGCTAGCCTTGGTCCTGAGCTTCATGAGAAGATAGACCAGGGCATAACTCGAAAGTGTAAACAAAACACAGATAGCGGCATTCCTCCAGCCGTAGTAGTAGTCGTTCAAGTTGATAGTAAATAGATAGTCACTGCCACGGCGGTACTGGCAAACCTGGCAGCCGGATGTCGCATCTCCATTGACAAGATTGTTGCGTGATCCGGGGCCAGCAAGCCATCCCTCAAGGTACTGGGCGCAGGTTTGGCCAGAAGGAGGATCGAAGACAGCGAACTCCGATTGCTTACAGTTGACCTCCCAGTCAAAGTCGACGAACACAAGGAGCGCGCCCATAAGATAATTGAACGGGTTGAGGTAGTATAGCCAGTAGCGCCAGAATGGTTGAATTTGGGAGTAGGGCACGAGGACACCGCAGAACGAAACGAGAATACCTAGGATGAGGGGGTTGACCAGGGAGGCGAAGATGGCATTGGGCGCGTACGCGGCGACGAACTGACCAAGACCTGTGTAGAAAAATCTTGTGTCAAGTTAGTATCAATGTAGACCGGTTAAGGGGTTGGAGAACACTTACTGGTAAACCAGCATGACGAAGAAAACTGCGCCTGCTTTTTCGGAATCGACCGGGAGACCAGAAGTGTAGTAGAAGCAAAGGAAGTAAGAGACAGCACAGATAACAAGGTAAGGCATCTCGGAGATGATGAGACCAGTGACGAAGGGGACCCAATGATACATCTTCGACTTCTTCTCGCGTGTTTCGTAAATATCACGACGATCAATGAACAAAGGCTGGAGCTGAGCAATTACACCAGGAGCGACAAAGATGTAATTGAACAGGGAAAAGAGGATCAGTTGCTGGTCGCCAACGGAGTCACCAATCTTCCAGAATGAGAAGCCGATGAATAGGGCAACGCCGATGTGAAGACTGATTTTGTTGTTGACGTAGCCGATGTTGCGGTACAAGCTGACGTTCATACGATTGGTAACCAATTTCGTTTGTTCCCACATTGTGGTCGCGAACTCGTATCCATCGTCAGTCGTACCAGGCTCCTTTCCAGCAGCGTCAGTGATAATGTGCTCGAGGTCTTGTTGCATATGAGCTTGTTCTGGTGAGTCAAGCCAAACCTGGTGCCAGTCCTTCGCGGACGAGTGGGTGCCAGTCACGACATCGATCATGAACTCTGCAGGATTGGCTCCCTGAGGGCACCGTACACCATTGCGGTCGAAGTAGTTCTTCACGGTGTCTCCGTTGTCGCCGATTTCACCAAAATAGACCGTTTTACCACCCTTGGCAAGCAGCAAGAGTGTGTCGAATTGGGCGAAGAGCTGAGCAGACGGCTGGTGAATGGTAACCAAGACTGCTTGACCAACATCCGCAAGCTTCCTAAGGAAGCGAACAGTATTGAAAGCAGCCTGTCCGTCAAGACCGGAGGTAGGTTCGTCAAGGAAAATCAATATGGAGGGCTTGGAGACAAGCTCAACACCAATAGTGACACGTTTGCGTTGTTCAACAGAGAGACCTGCACCGACACGGCCAATAAGGGTATGTTCAAGATCGTGCAGTTCGAGGAGGTCAATGATGGTTTCAACATACGCAAGTTTGTCCTCACGAGGTACGTCCCGGCTTTGTCGAAGAAGAGCAGAGAACTCGAGAGCTTCTCGAACTGTGCAGAAGGGCTCGTGGACGTCTAGCTGCTCGCAGTACCCAGCAGATCGCTGAAAAGAGACGGGTAGCGGACGACCATCAACCAGCACTTCTCCATGGATAGTACCATCAGTTTTGCGCTGAGCCAGAACATCGAGGAGAGTTGTCTTTCCAGCACCTGAGGAACCCATAAGGGCACCAAGCATCCCTGGCTTGACATAGCCACTCACTTTGTCGAGGAGAGTGCGAGGTCCGGATGGTGTCTGAACAACGTAGGAGAGGTTGCGCCAGGTAAAGACTGAGGTGTTGCGTACTAGGGCGGCACCGGATGGGCTGCTCGAGTTGTTCTGATCACCAGCTCCAGCGCGGGAGATTTCTCATCAGCTTGTGCTTCCTCGTCACCGGGTACAACAACCTTGGGGACTTTGTTCGCATTTTCACGGGGAATCAGGAGAGAGCCAGTAGAGCCGGCGGAATCATCCCAGCGGAGAGTGAAGAAGATGGTGAGGCCGACGAAGAAGATCCACCATGCGAATAGAATACCAACGTTGCGCCATATGTTCGATGCCGAGTACGACAGGCTCTTGAGGTATTCTTCGCCAGTCAGAGATACGGCACCAGGTGCAGCACCGGCAATGCCGGCACAAGACTGGTGAGCAGGATCGGTGTACTGCGGCAGATAATTGGGAACTAGGTTGTTGAAGGCACAAGGAATAATTGTACCCTTGAACTCGTTTGCTAACAATGCCTCAAAGCCGTAGGACAAGGGGTTAATCCAGTAAATCCAAACAAACCACGGGTGCATCTGCGGTTTAGAGATCTGGTATCCGTTGTAGAGGATGAGAGCAGTGACTGAGAAACCAGAAATCTTCGACGCGGAATCGAAATTGGAAAACCCAGCACCGAGCATGCGGAAGAAGGCAGTCATGACAAAGGTAGACAAGTAAACAACAAACCAGCAGGTGAAGAATGCACCAGCGGTAGCCTTGAGAGCTGTCATCCAGTAAAGAATGATGGTGAATGAGCTGATCGAGAAGATAAGAATCGGAACGTCGGCGGCAATCTGAGCTAAGCAAAACGCGGCGGGGTTGTAGAAAGCGAAGTTCTTGTGCTTGGCGAGAATTGGGCGACCGGCGTACGAATCAGTTACCTCAGACATGGCGACGAGAGAGTTGAAAAGAAGAGCCAGGAAGAGAGCACCACCCTTGGTGAAAAGACCCGCAGTGTTGTCCGGAGCGTTATAAAACAGGGATCCAGAGATCAAAGCTTGTATGATAGTCGAACCTTGCTTGATGAAGAAGGTTGCCTTGTCACCCCAAATGATTTGGTATTGACGAATGACACATGCTCTGACCTGCGCCGAGAAGGACACGGTCAGAGGCGAGTTCTTGGGTATGTGCTTAGACTTATCTAGGAAGATAGCACGGCGGAATGTTTCAGTGTTGGTCTTGGCTTCTTCTGTATTCGGGTAGTCGAGCTCTCGGTCCATTTGGGCCTTGATAGGAGATTCGCGATACAACTTTTCTAATTCCACGTTGTTGCGGGGGAAACGTGACTCAAATTCTGGCTTGATCTGTCGCTCCTTTGGCACAGTGACACCTGTGAGGAAGTCCGCGACATTAGCACCATCACGACATACGAAGCCGTGAGATTCCATGAAGGGGCGGGCTTGCTCGAGTGGGCCGTAATAGACTTGTTTGCCTTCGTCGAGCACAAGTACTTTGTCGAACAAGTCGTATATGCCGTTACCGGCCTGGTATAACGTAACGATGGTCGCAATGCCCATTGTGTCAGTCAACGAGCGCAGAGCACGAGTGTACTCCAGAGCTGTAGAGGCATCAAGCCCACGGGTTGAGTTGTCCCAACACATAACACTAGCCCTCGTGCACAGTGTTTCGATGATAGATACTCGCTTGCGTTCACCACCGGATACACCCCGGACAAAAGCATCGCCGACTTTGGTATCTTCGGTGTGTGAGATGCCCATGGAGTCAAAAGGAAGTCCTTGAACTTGACACGGTACTCTTCTCGGCTCCCTGCGTTGTTAGGTAGGGTATTCGGAATGTTCAGTCGGGTAGCGAAGTCCATCGTCCTTCCAACACTGAGAGATGGGTAGAACAGCTCTTCCTCTGTGTTTATGACGATGGAACCGCGATAATTTTGAGCCTCCTTCGCGGTCATAGAGCCGTAATAAACGTCACCGCTAACCTCAGCGTATCTGTTCAAAAAGTTTAGCTTATAATTACAATCCTTGATCTAGGTTTGTCAACATACCCTTTTCTTTTATTTGCTAGGGTCTTCAGAAGGGTGGTGCAACCAGATCCAGGTCTCCCGAGAACCAGAAGCATCTCTCCAGGCTTGACATTTCCTGAACTTCCGTCGAGAATAGTCCTCAGAGCTGGTTTGTTGCGTGCTTCCTTGTATTGCTTCAATACGTTGAACTGGCTGGTGACATTTTCCTGCAGTGTGGCATCAGATGGTATGACCTTAACTGACAGGTCCTTCCACGTAACACCAAGGCTTCGACCTTCCGCAGGATCGTTGGCTTGCATCTCGCTTTACGTGGGCGTCCAATCGCCATTCGTTGACCTTGGTGTTCTCTGACGAATCGTCTGTTTCATTCTTCCTGTTCCTTGAGGTCCATTTTTTCGACAATGTGCTCTTCGGGATGTTCTTGTTGTTGGGATTTGCCGGAGAAGGTTCTTGAGAGCCTACGGAGGTAGGTCATCCCCGGCTCCCTCGGGCAGGCCGACAGTCATGACTGACACACTTCTTCTTCTGCCGTCCATGAAGAATGTATTAGTAAGTATGCTGACTACAACAGCATTCAAAGAAAGGGTTTGGTTCAGAAGAAGAGGATGTGAACAGAAAGGGGATTAAGACTGAAGTGAATGATGAGCAATGTCAGACAAATCGTACAATCGGCCCTTAACCGTTAGTCGGTTCTGGGTGAGCAAGGACGAAGTGAGGTAATTTTTCGGACGTAGTAAAGCGATCTGGATAGATTCTCTTTAGGTCAGGTTGGTGCGTGTATATCGTGGTACGAAAGCTCGTTGTATCAACCTCCAAGCTCAATCGTACCGCTGTCATTGGGCTGAATCGTTGCTATGACATGGGCCTAGTCGCCAGAAGATTGGTTGTGACAGGCCGGAGGCTGCCGTGGAGTCCTTGATTTCCGGCCTCCGTTTGCGGAGACAGAAGTCGGAACCCTTTTGGTATGCTTTTGGCCTTTCCATACACGGCTAGACGCTCCTCAGCTCCCGGCTGCAATCAATCTGTTCGCTACAAAGGGGTTGCCTGAGTTGACTGATAGCGATGAGAAGTTCCTGGGAGTTTTCTCTCCTGTTAAAGATCGCTAACTGCTCAGAGCGAGCTATCAATCCGCTCAAGCGCCCCCTTTGTACAAAGCACCGAGCGCCGAACTTTGTTAGTTGTCACGCCACAAAGGCTCTGCCCAATACAAGACGTAACGCCCATGCGACAGGTGCTGTAGCACCGCATGTTGCTACTTGCTCTCGCTCGGTTGTTTGGAATTGCGCAATGTAAGCTGGTGATAGTATGCGTCATGATTGATTTCATGCTGATAACGATTCCCTGGATGGCCCTGGGACGGTCCGACTGCGCAAGGCATACCGATACCGTGTGCATCGGTGCAAAATACTAGCAATGGATGACTCGGAAGGTAAGCGTGTGTACAAGTGGAGAGCCTGAACGGGCGATAATACGAGCTTGCTCGCACTGAGCATCTAATGATCTTTTACAAGGACAAAAGCCCTGGTGTAGCAAAATCCTATTCTCGCCCGTTCATGCTTCCCCCTTGCATCCGTTTCGTGTCGTTGTACGCGGACCTGAGTGATGGCCCCACTCTGGTAAGTAATATAAAGTAGACGCGTCGGTGATCGGAGGTAAACCTATGCCGAACCGCCGCTAAGCTTGGCCTTTCGAAAGTGCAACTGGAGAGTCGACGTACTACACCAGCAAAACCGCGTTAGCCCGCCTCCACCGCCTCCATGGACATTGTCTCAACATTTCTTCACTTTGCCAGCAAGACATCAGAGTCGCAAAAATAGCAACAGGGCAATCAGACACGAATGCAGCAGCCGCCATATGTGAACAACTAACCACCGCGAGTGGCAACACCCAGGGCCAACTGCCGATCTTGTTCGCAGGAAGATTCGGGGACCAGAGTCTCGCGATTGCACCTTTGAGTCAAGAGCTTGCGGCAACAAATATGACCGCGCATGTCGCCGCGGCCGCACGGATTGATATGGATCTTTGCGTCGTCTATGAGCCCTCCAAATCGCAGCGGGGGTATGTCTGTTACAGGTATTCCTCCTGAGGGCTACCGGCCAGACCCAGGACAACCTTGGGGCTAGGCAGGAGACCCACAGACCACATGTATATAACCCTCCTAAACGCCTTAGGGCTTACACCCTTAGGATTTGTCTCATATCTATCTATCTATCTACTATTTGTCCTATCTCTAAACGCCTGCCTACAGTGCCCTTACAATTCAAATCCTTTATACTCCTTCTTAGAATAGATAGTTAATTTAGAGTAGTAGTTAAATTTTTTTTTAACCCTACTAAAATAGCTAGAGGAAAACGCGTCCTCTGCAATATAACAATAGAGCTAGAGGAAAACTCTTATTAGCTAAGCCCTAGCATTAAACTAGGCTAGCTCTGTTACACTTCTGCTAAAGTCCTAAGCACATAGGGCAGTACTCTAGTAGAATCTGCAGTGACGCCTACTCTGTTGCAGCAGAATGCAACTCTAGCAGATACAGCAACCCAGGCAGCTGCTACAGGAGCAAACCAGGTGCCTGTAGGAGAACTAACTCCTACAATTAGGTACTAAAATCTAGTATAATAAGCTCTCCTTACCCTTAACGCAGCTAAGCTCACTAGGGTATTAGTAAGTAGAGCTTAGCATCTAATATAAAAGCAATTTAATTAGGCTGTATAGGTATAAGCCTAACATATAGTAGAACAACATTAGTAATATACTACCTAGCTTTTAATAAAGCTAGTAAAATTATAAGGGTGTTAAACAACATCTAACTAAAACCTAAACTAGGTGTGAAAACTATACCCTAACGCCCTAGCAGGTAGACTAGTAGGCTAAGGACATTAACACTGCTTTTTAGTACGCCTAGGTGCTTAATAACTTAATTACTAGGACGCACTAGGCTATAGGAACTATCTAGTATAGCATCTTTGTTAGGAACTATCTAGTCCTATATATTAACAAGGGGTTAATCTAAACCTAGGCTAACCTCTCTGTTAAGAAACTAGTACAGGACCCTGTCTAACTAAATACAAGAACTTCTCTAAACTATTAAATATAGAATAGTAAGAGGAGACTCTATTAATACATTTCTAATAAACTAACTATTAATAGTCCCTCCTATAGAGCTTCTTTTTAGTTTAATAATAGTAGTAAAGACTATAAGTTTAAAATTATATTTATATAGGCAAAGACTCTACTAGCCTTCTAGCGCAAAATCTAAGCGTAGTAGTAGTCTAGAATATATATAGCTTTAGCCCTAATTTTTAAATAGACCCTCTAGAATATAGAAATAGCTAGTAACACTAAGGTAAACCTACAAAGTCTTAATAGGCTAAAACTGCTCTACCTGTTTTGCTACTACGTAACAAACTAAAAAGCAGTAACAAAAGATCTACCCTACTGTTTAGGACTAATCTAAGAGCGCCCTAGCAGAAGACTAACTAAGGGCTATAACAACTAGTAGTACCTAAGGACTAAGACTTTTAGAACGCTGCTACTTGAAATCCTAGGATAATAAGTTATATAGCAAACTAAGGGGGTAACAAGTCTAAACTAATGCTAGACATTTTTAAGGGAAAGACAAAGCCTTAGTTACTAACCTTTCCTAACTATAGCTAGGGCTAGAAACCTAGGAAAACAAACCTATATTATTACTTATAGTAGGCCTACACAGACATAATAATGCCCTAGTACAGCTCTAAGGCCTCTACAACTTAGGGGCTGAAATTACCTTATAGGTTAAGTAGTTATAACTAACTAAATTTAGAACATGCACTATTCTATTAGAAGCCTATATGCGTTATTCCTAGAGAATAACTAGCTAAACATTTAAAAGACCCTACAATCTTACTATAGAATAGTGTAAGGCAGTCTAGTACTATCTAAAACTATAGGACCTAAAGTCTTCTAGGTCTGCTACTTTTTACTCTACAGCCTTGTCCTAGGTTACCTATAGCTTATAGAAGCAGACCTCTACATCTAATTCTCTATAGGTAAGTACAGTAGTTTAACAATAATACAGAACAATGCAGGTCTGTAAGGCTAAAACCCTCTTTAAGTGTAACTAGGTAAGCAAGCGTACTTGCTCTACCTAAGTTAACCTAGTTTTCTTACTTAGATACTTGCAGGGGACTAAAGACACGTTCCTATAGGAACTGCGTTAAGATCTAAGGCTAGGCACAGTTGTTAGCCCTTAGGTCTAATAGTAATAAAGTTGCTAATAAAGCAATATTTTGTAAAACGCTAGAATCCTCTAGCTAAGGAATAAGATAATTAATATAATTAAGCATCAAGCACTGTTAGTCTTAGTACCTAGACTGTTAAAGTTGCTTTAGGAAGCTAGTTAATAGATAATTCAAGCATACATAAAGGGAATCCTAGTTAGGCTAAACTACCTCTAGGTACTGCCTGTATCCTCCTAACTACAAGTTAGATAAGGATGCCCTATATATACTACCTAATAAAGACAAGCTAGATCTAGAAGAGCTAAAATTTGTTCCTAAGAAACTACACTATAAGTAGCTTGCCTTTAGCAAATATTAGACTAGTATATCTGTCTATATAGGGAGTATAACCACGCAATTATAATCTAGGGGCATATATACTAAACCTCTAATCTACAACCTGTTATAACATAAGCATATATCCTTTTAGAATACCTCAACACAGTATAGGAGAAGGCTAGATCTATCCTAGTAAGTTACCTATAGGGGCACTAATCCTGTTTGTACCTAAGCAGATAAAGTACCTTTGTAGCTCTCATTAGACTACTAGGGCCTAAATAAATACTAGTTAAGAACTGCTATCCTATCTACTTGTTAACAAGATGTTAGATTAATTCTTAAATGTAGTAATCTTCTTAAAAGCTAGATCTAAGCAATGCCTACTAGAGGCTCTAGATTAAGGGAAGGTAATAAGTAGAAAACATACATTTAAAACCTAGTATAGGCACTTTAAGTACCTAGTAATGCAACTATTTAGACTAGCAAACGCCCTACTAACGTTCTAGTCCTATATTTATAGAGCCCTTAGTAATAAAAGACTGCAGCGTAGAACAAACAATATCCTAATCTAATCTAAATATAAGGAGGATTATAATGCTTACGTTAAGAAGGTCTTAGACTACCTTATTAAATAGAGTCTATTACGTAGGTAAGTAAATACAAATTCTTAAATTAGTTAAGTTTCTAGGCTTTATAGTTTAGCATAGGGGCGTTGTACGTTAAAGACCTAAAGCGTGTATAAACTATATAAGAGTAGCCTAAACCTAGGAGTTTTTAAGGATATCTAATGTTCTAGGCTTTGCAAACTTCTACTAGCAGTTTATCTATAACTATTCTAGTATTATAATGCTGCTAGTAGACTACATAACAGCTGCCTAGAACCTAGCATTGGCCCTAAGGGTTCTAATCTAAGAAGAGGGAAGGGGCTAGCAAAAAGCTGTAAAAAAGGGACTAATAAAAAATAGTACAAACTATAGAGTTAGCCTAAAAGAGGTACGCTAGGCCTTCTATACAATTTAGAATTATTTTTCTACTTATACTTTAATACTTTAACTGTTAACTAAACTAATTATAGTCTTACTAACGCCTTAGACTTTGTAATAGCTGCTATCTTACTGCAACCCTAGATAGACCTTTAAACTAGCAACAGAATGCTACTAGAAACTAGTAGCGTTCTAAAATAAAGTTTTAGGATCTATCTACCTAATAACACACTTATAATAAGGAACTATTAGTAATTATTAAAGCATTTAGGTAGTAGCAACACTACCTTAAACACACTCTATTAACAATGCTAGGTACTCTCTAATTATAACAACCCTAAAGGTGCTTTATAATAATTTGGAACTCTTACCTAAGCAGCTTGCTAGGAAGAAGAGTTAGTAAGCTTTTCTTTACTAAGTTAAATATTGCTAGGACCTAAGAATATAGCTAACAGCCTATTAAGGCGTCTAGATTAGCGTAGGGACTTATAATTAGGCAAAGGTTACAGCACTCTTACGCCTATGCTACCTACCCTCTAATAACTTTAGATCTAAACTCTCTTGGCGTCTAGGGCTTATAACACTAAACCTAGTGTATTGTTGCTGGGCAACATAAGGGGGCAATTTTCCAGGCGCTATAAGAACTTTTAAGACTGCCCCTATGTTTCTGCTAATACGTTAGTTATGAGCTTCTTCGTCCCCTGCAGCTCTTAACTACCCTTCTATAAGCTATAGCTAGAGGTTAAACTAATTAATCTAAAGCTAGTATGGGGAAGTGTAAAGATAAACGTCTAAGGGCTCTTCTTTATAGCCTAGGTAGCTGTAATTAGCTCTCTTATATATCTTGCAAAATAGCCGCGTAAGATAAAACTGTATACGTACTATAACCTAGACTGCCTTATTAATTATATTAGGCAGACTTAGGAACGTAATAAGGCCTATACTTCTTATAAGTTACTAATAAAATCTATTGTAATGGAGGGTAGAGCGGCTAAAAAGGCAGTTCTAGGAATCTAACCTAAATAGAGTCCTGCGTAGGAGTAGGAAAGTGTAGATTCCTAATTCTAGAATGCTCTGCTAAACAATCCTGTTAAAGAACTATAATAACCCTATAGGAGGCTATTATGGGATTAAAGAAAACTTATAATAGGTGTTAAAAATAGAAGTACTATTGCTATAGTTAACTAAGGACGTATATAAGTATATCTATAGGTGCCACAGCGTGTTAGTTAAACAAGATCTATTAGCATTTAGGGACTACTTATGCTACTGCTAGTACCTAATACAGCCTAGCAGCACTACTTACTTAACTTTGTAATAGACTTGCCTAAGTTGTAGGGATAATTATAGGAACAAGTTTAACTTAATCCTAGTATTAGTAGAATAATTTAATAAGTATGTCTAGTATATACCTATTGTTAAAATAATAAGCGCGTTAGGGTACTATTGTCTTAAAATAGTGCTTCCTAAAACAATAGTCCTCCTAACACCCTGCTGTTATCCTAGGGGATCTGTGTTTACTAGCTAATTCTAGTCTAATATATGCTAGGACCTTAAAATAGACTACTAGAAGTACTACATTCTATCCCCTAAACTAACAGCTAAACTAAACGCAAACTAGGGAGTTAGAAACATACCTACGTATATACATAAACTATAATTAGGATAACTAGGTAGACCTATTACTATACGTAGTATTATGCCTATAACTCTAAGTGAACTCTGTATATAGGGAATTACCTATTAAAAGTTACCTACAGGTCTAACCTTTCTTGTTTAACAGAGTACCTAATAGTACTAGCTAAGGCAACTACTGTAGGTATAGGGGAAAGGAGTTTAGCAGCCCTAGAGCTACGCTAATCGCTAGCTGCCTAGAGCAGCGTAAGATATGAGGCTGCAGCAAAGGAAAGCCTAGGTATGCTTAGAAGGCATAACGCGCTAGTACAACGCTAAGCAAATAGAGAAGCACTTTGCTGTAGTAACAAAGTAATACTCTGAGGCAAAGAACCTAGCTATAAATTGTCCTTTAAAGAAGTTTAATATAAGGTACCTAGGACTATTTATAGTTGTAAGGAAAATAGGAAACTAGCGTATAAATTAAAGTTACTACTATTAATAAGTAGGATCTACCTAGTGTTTAATGTATCTTTACTTAAACCTTAGATAACACTACCTGCTAGCACTAGGTTCTAACTAGGCCCTGTAGGGATAGCAAATAGCAAAGTACTAGCTGCAGACTAGTACAAAGTTAAAAGGCATCCTTAATTATTATAATACATCTGCCTATAGACAAGAGTACCTTATAAAATAGCTTAGGTAGACAAATGTAAACTCTACCTAGGAACTACTTACTAATCTTAATTATTGTAATAAGATTCTAGAGGACTACTATAAGAGTATTAAATAGAGCACTATAACTCTACTAAGCTAGGTACCTCCCCTATAAAAGGTAGAAGAGAGAGGAAGACTACAGAAGCTACCTACAGGAATATAGCTAGAATTGCTTATAATAATATAAGGCATAGATTACACGTAGGCTACCTAGGCTACTCTATAGGAGCTACCTATAGGGGGCATAGCTAGAATCGCTTATAACGATATAAAGTGTACTGCAAACAGACTTAATGCCTCTCTAACCTAAACTAAAGGGAAGCTAGACACTATCTAAAGATAGCAGTTACAATAGAAATAGTTATAGGAAAATTAATAGAGTTTATTAACTACTATAAATTACTACCTACTGTAACTAACCTTTATAGCTAGATTACAGAGCTACCTAAAAACTACTTAGAAGGTCTATTATCCTTGTTATACTTGTTGCTAAGGCGACAGGAGCTACTACGCCTAGAGGGGGTACAGCTTAGTAGGCGAAGATAACAACCTCTAGAAGAAGGGGGCTGTAGGGCGTCTACTGCAGAGGGGATGTTAGTACTATAATAGTACTAACGCTTCTTAGCATTTGTAGCTGCGCTATTCTTCTTAAAGTAGTCTTTAACTACCTTGTTAACAACAGCGTTAGTAGGGGCCTTTATACTAATAGTACTAAAGAGTAATATTAAAGCGCTTAAGGTTATGCTTGTAGGATATCTAGCAGGCCTTATAGTACTTAAGCTTACTTATACTAGACTTCTTAATCTTATAGTGCCCTACACTATTATACTTAAAAACCTAGTATAGTAGTTAAGGGCGTAGTTAAAGGTAGTCTGCTAGTACTGCTAAGTATTCTCTAAGACCTTATTGTTGCTAGCGCTGTTACTAAGCCTAACAGTCTCTTTGTTTGTCTTATAGGCAGCACAGTTAATAAGGAAGTTAAGCATGTTAATAGCCTGGTAGAAATAAGTGTTAATCTAGCACAGTTAGTAGGTAAACTAGGTAGAGTTAAGAGACAACGTACCTTAATATAACTACTCTCCTTTATATTAATATACCTACTATATACCCTAAAGTTGTTCTTATAGGTGTAGTAACCCTTAGGACAGTAGCAGACTGTAATAAACAACTTAATTATTCCTATAGGCGCCTTTACTAACTTAGTTGTAAGGTAGGTAAGGTAGCTATAATACTAGAACCTAGTAAGCAAAGGCTATAGGGCTATATTGTCTGGCAAGTATACAAAGTTAGGTAGAGCCTTGTTAGTAATATAGGTAGGAGGCAGGGTTATAGTAATGCTTAATGTAGAAGTGTAGTAGAGAAAATTGTAATATTAATAGCTAGAAAAGTGTATTAGGATAGCTATTTATATGCTTTTTATACGTAAGCCTCTAGGCAGCTACTAACTACGCTCTAACTATTTACTACGCTCTTACCTGCCTACACGTATACTATTATATACTAGTAAGGAAACACGTGTACTAGTAAATAGTTACTTACAATTAGTTAATAGTAAAGTAACATTATTTACTTACCTCCCTGCTATATTATAATATTAAACAGGTAACACTATATAGTTACTAATAAGACAAAGGCACTATTAATATTAGTCTAAGAGACTAATGTTAATACTTATAGAGGAAACGTTTGCCCTACACACGCTAGGCTCTAGTTAGTCTTGCGCAGGAGCATAACCCTTACTAGAGACCTACTAGGATCCCTACAGGGATCTAGCAGGACAAGCAAACTATTAACTAGTAACACCTACTTAGCTAAGCGTCTATATAGACGTTAGTAGCCTGCCTACAAGGCTATAAGCAAACAAGTAGGTTACACCTAACCTACAATTAGTATAGGGAAACCTATAGGATTACGCTTAGGCAGACCTAGGGACCTAGTAGCTACGTAGGCAATTATAAGCCTTATGTAGCATTTCTCCTAACGCAATTTTCCTTAAAAAGAAGAGGTTTTTAGAGTTTAATAATACCTGTAGGCAGGGATAACAGAAACCTGTTTTCTTCTAGGGATCTAGCAGCTTAGGACGAGCTGCAAGAAAGGGAGGCTCTGTTACAGGTATTCCTCCTAAGGGCTACTGGCTAGACCCTAGGACAACCTTAGGGCTAGGCAGGAGACCTAAAGACCACATGTATATAACCCTCCTGAACGCCTTAGGGCTTATACCCTAAGGATTTGTCTCATATCCATCTATCTATCTACTATTTGTCCTATCTCTAATCGCCTGCCTACAGTGCCCTTACAAAAGTAAACCTGTATCTTAGCGTTGTTCTGCACAGATCTCTAGCAGCTTGCTAGCTAAGCTTGCCGCGCGTGCAGTATCTATCCTAGGGGCTCCCTCTATGCTAGACTAGCCTTCTAGCAATTAAGGTTCTCCTAAGTGTTACCCCTAAGCTAGTGCTTAGTAGACAAGCTAAGCGATAGGTCTCTTTGTTAAAGGGGGAGCTCTATTGCTTCTTCTACCTCTATTATCTTATTAGGTTTATATAGAATTTCTATAACTACTTCTACTTCTTAGACTATAAGGGCTAACAACTTATCTAATTTATTATAAAAAAGAGCTCCTAATTAAAGGTTACGTTGCGCGTTGTAATTACCTAGTTTAGTTTAGGGACCTATATCTAGTATATGTTAGAAGCTTAGTACCCTACTAAGTATCTAATATAACCCCTTAGAGTTACTTTAAAGCTTCTCTAATTACGCCAAGCTGCTTGTTCCCTATTTAGGGGGATACGCTCTGCAGCTATAGGCGTATATCCCGCTCTAATTAGGTCTTAGATTAGCTGTTAGTGCTCTTACCTGCTTAGGTTTGTACTAGCAGAAATATTAAGTAAACTAGCAATTAAGCTCTTTGTTTAGGCTCTGTAGCTTGTTTAAGTAAGTTAGACTTATGTTATAGAGCTATGTTGCTGCTGCTACAACCTCTAGCTAGAGCTTCTTAGGTAGGTTTGCACTGCTCCTTATTTTAATAGATTTAGTAATTATTTCCTGCCCTGCTCTTTCTGCTGCCCTGTTTAGCTTGTAGGTATATAGAGGTATACGCTTAATATCTATTCCCTTATTAATTGCCTAGCGCTTGTATTAGGAGCTCCCTTGCTATAGGAGAGTAGCAGTATTGTTATCTTAACTTATCTTGCAGATATAGAGCTTGTTGTAAGGACTTTAGCTCAAACCCACTGAGCCACACTGCCTAAAAAGGTACAGTAATCCATTAGATGGATTGACTGGGGTTCGAACAGTATATACCTGTGACAGTATACCCCTCTCCTCTGAGGCTCGACCCGAGACTCTGCTCAGGCAAGCCCATCGCCCCCAGGCGCCGCCCTTGACGTGTAGTGCCGAAGTCTATGACGCCCCTAGGCACTCCCTTGACGCCTCAGCGCCTCCAGGACTCCCCCTTGACGAGCTGGCTAACCAGTCAGGGTGGGTACCCCTCCAGAGCGTGCTCCTTAAGCCTCAACGTCGGCCTGGTGACAAGCCAGCCGACAGCCGGGTCTGCCACGTAGCCACACTGGACCTCCCAGCAGCAACAGCGTGGCGGCCAAAGGGCCCTGCCTCACGCTTCAGCCAAATTGGCTGGCCTAGCTGCCCTAGGAGTAGTGGCAGGTGAGGATCGAACCTGCAACCTGCCACGCTCCCAGATCTAATGGATTACTCTGTGAGGACTTCAGCTCGAACCCACTGAGTCACACTGCCCAAAAAGGTACAGTAATCCATTAGATGGATTGAATGGGGTTCGAACAGTATATACCCGTGACACTTGTACTAGGTACGTACCTAGCTTAAGAAACTTATAAGTACCTGCAGTATCTCTACTTAAGTCTTCCTAGTAGTAAGTACGTAAAGAGCTTCCTACTATAGTACTCCTTAATTAAAAGTATCTATAATTTGCTACTCCTTCCTATAGGCATATTCAACAGATCCTAGCTAATTCTCTAAAAGGGCTTAGTAGGTTTTCCTATTTCTGTTAAGATATAACTTGCTTAGCGTAGGTTATTAAGCAGACCTTATAATCTTTTTAGAGTGTGCTGTTAATGTGTACGCTGCGCGCTTGTTATACTAGTGCTTTTAGAGCTTCTAGGCCTAGATAACCTGCTCTAGCGTGCTAGAGGTGTTTAGTAGAGCTTTATAGGTAAGACTTATACAATTATTTTGTTACTGCATTAATAATTAGAGGATAAGAGTAGTAGGAAAGTAGCTTATATTTAACAAAAGTAAGCTTGTAAGCGCGCTTAAGAGTAGTATATATAATACTCCTATTTAGATTATTAATATACCCTACTTAGAGCAAGCTATCTAGCCCTAAGTACTAAACTCCTTTCTCTTAGAGGCGTGCCTTAGAAATAATGTTAACGTAGAAACCTTCTACTACTACTATATCCTTAAGGAGCAGGTCTTCTGTATATAGGCTGCGCTTTCTATATAACGCGTTTTTAAACAAACAAGCGCCTTGTCCTACTACTAGAAACGCTTATGTGCCTGCCTCTATAGTGTTAGTAGAGTTAGCTAGGCGAAATAACCTAGGTACGAGCTAATCTGCGCTGTTAACCAAGTGTGTAGCTGCTCTATTATCTAAAATTGTACTCTCTAAGAGCAGATAAGCGTTAAAATCTATAAGGTTGTAAACCCTAGGTTTCTTAGCTAGGTTGCTTAGTTGCATTATTTTTTAGATTAATTAGAGTAGCCTATACATTGCTAGGAAACTTAACTTTAGGTAGGATACCTTTTGCTAGTAGAGCTGTTATTGCTAATAGAGCTTTTAGGGTCTAATTAAGCTGCTTAATCGCCATCCTAGTATCTATATACTCTTAGCTCTAAAGCCTCTAGAGAGTATCCTTGCAATAGCTTTTTGCTTATATAGATAGGCAGTAAGGAGCTCCCTCTAACTACTGTCTCTAGGCGTTAGCAGTTAGTTAGTTTCTACTTATAAGTCTCTCCTTTTTGTTTATAAGGGCAGGAGTACCTACTTAAGCTCTTAGAGTTAGTAGCAGGAGCTTAAGTAGTATCTGTTTAACTTCTAAATATTGCAAATACTCCTAGGTTATCTTTCCCTGCCCTTATAGTGTGCTTATACATTAAACTACTAAAGACCCTACTTACCTTGTCTAAATTAAGTAAATTAAGCACTAGGATACTATCCTAGATAATCCTTTAGTTTATAGTACAAGCCTAATCTAGGGCGATCCTATAACTTAAGGTATCTAAGAAATCCTGCACAGCAAGCGCCCTATTAACCTCTAGAAGCTTGTATAACTTAGCTCTTCTATAGAGGTATAACTACCTGTTGTACTAGTCTTGTAGAGCAGCTCTTAACTGTTTAGCTGCTCTAAGATACTGTTAGTACTCTGCCCTAACCTAGTTCTAGGTGCTAACATCTGTTAGAGTAAGCTCCTCTTTTTAGTGCTTGTATAAGCGATTACAGCGTTGTAGTATAATTAGTAACAAGCTTTACTATTACTAGTAAGAGGATTAATAGTAATACTGTTATGTTAACCTAGTTCTAGATCTTCTAAAGGCGCTCTGCCTTAGCAGCCTACTTGCTTGCTCTAATCTTATATCTAAGGAGCTCCTTCTTGTAGTTCTTAACGCTTGTTTAGCCTGTTAGAGGCTTGTTAGGTTAGGTGCTCTAGCTTTAGGTAGATTAAGCTAGTAGTTAAATAGGAGCAAGCCTATAATAGGTAGTTTAGGCGCTCCTTTATGTATGCCTAGGGCGTCTTTAGCGTCTAGATCTACTATATCCTATACGTTACAAAGCTTAGCGTGCTACGTAAGTTAAATATACTAATTAGACTAATTAGATCTTATTTTAAGCTAATAGGGTCCTGTAGGGACACCTAAGAGAGCTTACTTATTATAGTTAACAAGCTTGCCTATAGTAGCGTTTAGTAGAGATAGAAAGATAATTAGGTAATTAGAGTAGTTAAGCTAAGTCTAATAAGCTTGTTTGCTAAGTGCGTAGGACGATCTACTGTGCTTAGGAAGCTAGTCTTATAACTATAACAGAGCTTACAGGACTATACTTAAGTAATTAATTAATTTAATTATTGTCTATTTTTCTATATAGAAAGTATTACTTAAATATAAATAAAATGTGTAGGTTACGTAATCTAGCTTAACAAGCGTTTAGTTAGTATTAGAGCTGCTTAGAGCCAGCGTTGCTAGGGTAGAGCAGCTTAACTAAAATAGCACGCTTTATTAGAAAACAAGCTGTGTATATAACTCTACGCGCTTGGTTGCGCAACAATAGTATATTAATAATCTTAATAGGAGCGTTGTATAGACTAATCTTAAGCGTGCTTATAATCTTACTTTCTTTAAATACAAGCTACCTTCCTACTACCCTCTTATTCTAAACGTAATAATAAAACAATTATTTAAGTCTTACCTAAGAAGCTATACTAAGCACCTCTCGCACGCTAGAGTAGGTTATCTAGGCCTAGAAGCTCTAAAAGCTGTAGTATTAAGAGCGTGTAGTATAGGCATTAATAGTATACTCTAAAAAGATTATAAAGTCTACTTAACAACCTATGCTAAGGAAGTTATCTCCTAATAGAAATAGGAAAAACTTGCTAAACTCTTTTAGAGAATTAGCTAGGATCTGTTTTATATACCTATAGGAAGGAGTAGTAAATTATAGATACTTTTAATTATAGAGTACTATAGTAGGAAGCTCTTTACATACTTACTACTAGGGAAGACTTAAGTAGAGATACTGCAGGTACTTCTAAGTTTATTAAGCTAGGTACATACCTAGTACAAGCTCTATATCTGCAAGATAAGTTAAGATAATAATACTACTACTCTCTTATAGCAAGGGGCTCCTAATATAAGCGCTAGGCAATTAATAAGGGAATAGATATTAAGCGTATACCTCTATATACCTACAAGCTAAACAGGGCAGCAGAAAGAGTAGGGCAGGAAATAATTACTAAATCTATTAAAATAAGGAGCAGTGTAAACCTACCTAAGAAGCTCTAGCTAGAGGTTGTAGCAGCAGCAATATAGCTCTATAATATAAGTCTAACTTACTTAAACAAGCTGCAGAGCCTAAACAAAGAGCTTAATTGCTAGTTTACTTAATATTTCTACTAGTACAAACCTAAGCAGGTAAGAGCACTAACAGCTAATCTAAGACCTAATTAGAGCGGGATATACGCCTATAGCTGCAGAGCGTATCCCCTAAATAGGGAATAAGCAGCTAGGCGTAATTAGAGAAGCTTTAAAGTAACTCTAAGAGGTTATATTAGATACTTAGTATAGTACTAAGCTTCTAATATATACTAGATATAGGTCCC
Organism: Ascochyta koolunga; assembly: GCA_026119515.1. NCBI lineage: Eukaryota > Fungi > Ascomycota > Dothideomycetes > Pleosporales > Didymellaceae > Ascochyta > Ascochyta koolunga. Next base: position 23,979 of record JANLCG010000009.1, read on the forward strand.
TAAACTAAACTTAGTAATTATAACGCGTAATATAACCTTTAATAAAGAGCTCTTTTATAATAGATTAGATAAGTTGTTAGCCCTTATAGTCTAAGAAGTAGAAGTAGTTATAGATATTCTATATAAACCTAATAAGATAGAGGTAGAAGAAGCAATAAAACTCCCCTTAAATAAAGAGACCTATTACTTAGCTTGTCTACTAAGCACTAGCTTAAGGGTAACACTTAGAGAGAACCTTAATTACTAGAAGGCAAGTCTAGTATAGATGGAGCCCCTAGGATAGATACTGCACGCGCAGCAAGCTTAGCCAGCAAGCTGCTAGAGATCTATGCAGATTAACGCTAAGAAATAGGTTTACTTTCCCCTAACTAAACACCTAAACTAGAGTAGTTAAGTATAGGCAGGGAAGCTCCTAATAAGGAGGATAATCTAACTAGTAGCTTACAGGAAGTGCACTTAATTATAGAAGAAGGAGCAAGCTAGTAGATAGTAAGGATCTTAATAATCTACTAAGACCTACTTTACTAGTTATTCTAATACCTTCTTAAAGATTAACATAAGTAGATAAGGCAGGCAGGAGACGCGCGTATTAGTAGAGAGTCTAGGGCCTACCTATAAGATAGAGCTGCTAGATAGAGAACTATAAGCGCAATAAGCCTACTAATAATAGGGCAGGTTAGTACTCTTTAATAAGCTTAATAAATAATTACAGATACGCCTAGTTTATCTACCTACTGTTTAAATATACAAACAAATATAGCATAGATAGAAGGGAGCTGCTTACTACCTATGCAGTAATTATTGCCTTAACTCTAAAAAAGGAAAGACTAGTTACTTAAAACAAGCGCTAGTTACATAGGGATAAGCTCCCTCTACTGCTAAGCATATAGAAAGATCTACTCTATTACCTACTAGGAGCTCTTTTTGCTAGGCCTGCTAAAAGGAGATAGACACGCTTATTAAGAAGGAAACGTAGAGAGGAATTAACTAATTAAGCGCCTTATTAAGGCCCCTACTGCTTAAATAGGTCTTTACCTACAAATTTAACTAGGATAGCTACTTCCTTAAATATAAGGCAAGAATCTGTATACGTAGAGATCTACAGGCAAAGGATTTAATTGTCTTAACCTACGCTACAACACTTACTACTTACTTGTTTTGCACTGTAGTAGCAATTACAGCCTAGTTTAACCTAGAGCTCTGTTAGTATAACGTAACTAGCGCGTTTCTAAACACAAGCTGCTAGGACAAACCTTAGGTACTCTATAAATTACTAGATAGATTTAAGAAACCTAAGCAAGTTATTCTACTACTATAAGCTCTATATAGGTTATGCAATTCGCTAGTCCTGTAGTATAGAGAGCTCTCTAGTACGCTCTAGAAGCTTAGTCTCTTAGTATTAAAAGAAGAGCTGTGCCTATTCTATAATCCTAAATAGAAAATAGTGCTACTCTTCTATATTAACAATATCCTCCTTGCCTATTACAACAACAATTAAGCTGCTGCTAAACAGCTAATAAGCTTATTAATAGAAAAGTATTAAATTAAAGACTATAGAGCTGCTAAATAGTTTCTAGGCGTTTAAATAATTAGAAACTAAGAGGCTTGTACTATAACTCTTGCGCACAACTTCTATATTAACAAGCTTGCTACTAAATTTAAAATAGTAGAGAAGAGTTCCTTCTCTACAGTTCTATTTCCTACAGAAGAGCTGCTTAAATACAGTAGAGAAGCTTTAAAGCAAGAGGTTAAAGTATTTTAAGAATAAGTTAGATCTATACTCTATACAGTACTTATAACACAACTAGATGTAGTATATGCTGCCTCTTAGCTATCTTATTATTTAACAAATCTAGGAGCTACTTACTTTAAGGTAGCTGCTTAGGTTTTAGCTTATTTGTATTAAATAAAGTATCTAGGTATAAGGTATAGTACTTATAAAGGTAGTTATCTGCTTATATGTAGATAGGCCTTATTTCCTAATAATAGAGAGTCCTGTTAATCTTCCTAGGGGTATATTATGCAGCTCTTTAGTAGTCTAATTATCTAGAAAGCTGCACAACAGTAAATAGTAACTACTTCTACTACTAAGTCTAAATTACTTGCTTTAGAGCATGTAGCTAAAGAGTTAGTAGCTCTAACACAATTCCTAGGAGAACTTTAGCTAGACTTAGGGGTGCTGTAGGAGATTTTCTACAACAACTAATAAACTATCTAATTAGTAGTTAAAGAGATTAAGTAACTTATTACCTAGCTGCGCTATATTGATATCTTAAATATTTAGTTAAAACAGGAGTACGCTAAGTAAAATCTCTAAGTAACCTACCTTAAAATATGTAAGATGCTATAGCGTTCTTCTAGTCCTTTAAACCTCTAATAATAATAGGCTATTAGGTGCTATTTGCTATCTCTTTCCTGCGTAATGTATGCTTCTAATACTTAGTTAGAGGTATTAGTCTTAATTCTAAGTAGTTTATTGTTTCTAAATGTAACTATTCTTAGTAGTTCTACACATGCTATTTTAAGCGCTTAGAAGTAATCTTCTTGTTCCTTTCTCTACTTAAACAGTATATCCTTCTACGTAAGCTTTGTTAGCAGCAAGGCCTTAAGTAAGTAATCCTTAATAAGGCAACAGTTAAAGTTAACAACCCCTAAGAACTCTTAAATATTCTTAACTATCTTAGGTGTTAGCTAATCCTTTACAACCTTAATCTTTAATTTGCTTATCTTAACTCTATGCTTTCCTACAACATAGCCAAGTAATTCTACTATATCCTTGTGCTATTTGCATTTCTTAGGTTTAAGTTATAGGTCTGCCTTTCTTAGGCATTTAAGCACTTTAGGTACATACTAAATGTGTTCTTCTAGGGTTTTTAAGTATACTAAGATGTTGTTAAGGTATACTACTACTATCTTATCTAGGTGTGCTCTTAACATATTGTTAACTAGAGCCTAACACGTAGCTAGCGTATTAGTAAGCCTAAAGGGTATAACTAAGTACTTATAATAGCTATAGCGTGTTTAGAACACTATCTTCTATTCTTTACCTTTCTTTATCTATATAAGGTTGTATACTTCTCTTAAGTCTAAGGTAGTAAAGTACTAAGATCTGTCTAACTAATCCTGTAACTTTAGGATATTTAGTAGTAGGTATTAATTCTTAATTTTAATATTGTTAAGCTTGTAAAAATCTATATATAGTCTTATTATACTGTCTATATTTAGTGCAAAGAGTATTAGGAATCCTGCTAGTAATTCTAATTCTTAGATAAATCTTTTCTTAAGATTCTCTTAAATATATGCGCGTAATACTTTAAGTTTCTTTACTAATAATCTATATATTAGCCTAAAAGATAGTTCCTTTCCTTCCTATAACTTAATATTATAATCCTAGGGTTTATACTTAGGTAATACTTTTATTATTAACTCTTCCTAAAATATTTATACGTACTATTAATAGACGTTAGGGATATTAAGAAGAGTACTATCCTTCTCCTTAACTCTTGCTTTGTAATTAGTAGGGCATTTAGTATCTATAGAGTTAACTACTTACTTTAGGCGCGTCTTATTTAAAAAGATATTACTAAACTCTTTCTTATTTACTAGCTGCGTTGTAACCTGCGTAGGCCTTAATGTAGTTATACTACATCTATATTACTTTAGGGAAATCTATTAGTTTTACTAATCTATATTAGGATTTCGTTCCTGTAACTAAGGGAGTCCTAATATAATATTATAAGTAGCTATCTTAAAAACATTTAGGGTAATCCTTTCTTAGTTTCCTTATATAGTAAGGTTCTCTACAACTACTTTGTATGTAATCTAGGATCCTTTAGGTATAGGTTCTCTGTTAGTAACTATAAGCTTATAAGTATATTCCTTACAAGTAGGCTGTAGTCTAACTATCTCTATAGCTTGTAGTAATATATAATTTAATTATACTCTAGAGTCTAAGAGTGTCTTTATCTATCTTTAATTAATCTTAATAGATAGTCTTATTAATGCAGGACTAGCTCCTATAAGGTTACGCTGCTACATACGCAAGCTTCTAAAAAAGCCTTATATGTCTTAAGTCTAAATCTATTTTCTTCCTTAATCTAAAAATAGGTTCTATAGCTAGGGTTTAAGTATACTTACTAGATAACATTCTTACAGGTGTTATTAATTACTAACTATATTATAACAATGTCTATAGAGTTATCTATCTCTAGGAAGTGTAACTTTAAGCGCCTATCCTATAGGTGTACTTTATAGAGGTTATCCTTACATAAGTACTAATATAGGTTGCAACTTAAGCGTAATATAGGAAACTAGCCTCTTCCTAACTTATTATAGTAGTGTATCTAACACTAATTAAAGGCGTATATAGTCTATATAAGTGCAGCGTGCTTAAGATTCTAGATATCTAGGCTATACTGTTTTTAAGTGTTTATGTTAGTAATAGACGTTTGCCTAAAGTTAGATCCTAACTTCCTTAGTAGATTGCTTTTGCGCGTATCTATATTTTCTTTATTATTAACTTCCTATGTTTTAAAGTTATTATTCTACTATTCTTCTTCCTTATATTTTGCGTTCTAGAGCTGTAATTATAGCGTAGGGCCTTTGCTTACTAGGTTCTTACATTATCTGTAACGCTAAAGGATAGTATATTTTTATTATTGTTTGTTCTAACTCTTTTCTTATTTGTTTATTATAGAGTTGTACTTCTTATTCTATCTAATATAGATACAACAATTTATTAATTACAACATGCGCAGAAGGTCTCTTCTTGTAGTTTTAATAAGCTTTAGCTATTTATTATAGTTCTTAATCTGTTATTTTGAATATAGGATATAGCTGTGTATACAAGGGCTCTTAGTATAGTATTAGGGCCCTATTATAGGAAGCGAAGATTTTGTCTGCCTTAATATACTCTAATTTAGAGTCTTTCTTAGTGCCTAACTCTAGATCTTCTATAATTTAGCCTACTACATTAGTAATAACATTCTATTAATTATTAACGTTAGTAGCTTCTGTTGCCTTGTCTTAGATCTTGTAGGTAAGTATATTTAGCTGTTAGACTACTATATTAGTCTATTATTAACAGTTCCTAGTAATATAGTCTAGTTTGCTACACCTGTAGCAAGCACGTCCTAACTTATCTATATTGTTGTTGTTTCCCTAACTATAGGTGTTATTCTGCTCTAGTCTCTAGTTAATGTTTAAGAGGTCTATAGCTTCTAGTCTATAATATCTAATTTGTATGTTAATAAAGATACAGCATCCTATGTTAGGATAGTTATAGTTATTTCCTTAGTTCCTTATGTTAAGGCTGTTGTGCTATAGACTGCCGGCTAGCGTATACAAAGGTTATTAGCCTACTTAGGCTTATAGTGTTCTATTAAGAAGTGCTTAACCTGTTGGTATGTAGAGGACAGAGGAGCTACATTACTGTGCAAGAAACTACAGATACAGGTTACGCGGATAAGATATAAACTTTATTTCTTTGTAGTAGTATATAATAGTCTAGGAGGCTTTGTCTAAACTTCCTGTTATCCCTTTATATACTAGCGCTACTTACCAGCCTTAGCATCCTAAGTAACTGCTGAGGCAGTCACTCTGTGCACTAGCACAAACCTCCTCTACCTTAATAGCACGGCCCCCTTATGCTTACAGAGGAGAGGCTGGTAAGTAAAGTGTTACATAGGAAAATAAGCGAGAGTAGGGTGTTAAATTAAAAGAGAAAAGGAATAAACAAAAGAAACAAACAAAAGAAACAACTTCCTCTACTCCTTTATCTGTCCCTTGCCCTTATCCTTCTTTAGTTATCTACTTAACTAGGTAGTTAACTAAGCACTAACATCTTAGCAAGTAGAACAAGTGTTGTATTAGCTAACAGCAGCAGTTCCTGCTAAACTAGATAATCTAGCAACAACTGTTAACCTTGTTGCCTTTAAGGTCTTTAGAGTTAGTAATAGATAGTGCTTATCTAACAATAAACTAGCGTCTACCCTAGCTACATCCTATCTAGTTAGAGAGTTAGGTTGCATATTTATCTTAGAGAACATCTTAGACAGTGCTAAATCTCTACTGTGTTCTCTATCCTACTTTTTAGCACTATCTAAGAACTTAGCTAGATGTAATAATCCTGTAAAATATAACTAGTTAGGGACATCTAAGTTAGCATCCTCCTTGTATGCTCTTATCTTAGCTGTCTTAACCTATTCCTAGTGCTTCTTAACTATAGAAATGTTACTAGCACAAGTCTGTTATATATAAGCTAGTAACTACTTTAAATCTATTTAGTTTAGTATTTTATCTATTTTGTCTAGCATAGGGACTAAGTTATAGCAAGCCTAACAGTAAATTGCTTTTGAGATCTATAACGTAAACCCTAGTAGAATATCCCTTAGAAAGGCATACAGCACTCCTCTGTATTAGTTAGCGTGTCTAGAAGGAGATAACAGACCTGCTTGTAGTGCCTAGTAAGATACAGCAATTTCTGCATAGCTACCTATCTCTAGAAACTCTATAGTGCTGTAGTCTTCTATTACCAGCATAAACTAAGGAAGAGCAGTACGTTGCTGTTTTGTAGCTAGTCTAGTAGACCTATAAGGGAGCAACAGGTTAGAGATTTGTACTTACCCTGCCTTACATAGATACTTCTTCTATTTACAACTAAGCTTGTCTTTAATTTCCTTTAGGTAGTCCTAGTTATCCTTCTAACCCTTAATGTATCTATTCCTCTTATCTATACCCCTCTTCTATTGCTATTTAAGGTATTTGCCTACATAGTTATAGAACCTAGCAAGAGCAATAGTACAGTTCTCCTTATCTTTGTTATTAAAAGACACTAAGCCCTAGATTATTTGTACATCCCTACTATTTGCGTAAGCATTAGCTAGGTTAAGGTCTACGTGTTTAAACTCTATTTAGTTACTAGAGCTAGTGTACTTTGTATAGTAGGGGTAAGAGATAAGGTTAGTCTAGCGACAAAGTAGGACATACAGAAGCTAGTAACCTATATCCCCTTAAATAAGTTGCTAGACTACTAAGTAGTACATTGTCCTGCACTATCTAAGGTTACTATATCTATTAATAGTATAGGTGTACTAGTTGTACATGTTAAAGCAGTTATTTATAATTTCCTAAAGCTCTTTATCTCTAAGCTCCTCTTAGAAGTAGTTAGCTATAACAGTTCCTTCTGCATTAAACGTGTTTACTGTTTGTTGTAGAAAGAGAGTAGGATATCTGTTAATAAACGCGTCCTAGTCTACCTTAAGATTAGTGCTGTTTAGTTAATAGTAGTAGGATTAAAGGCTGTTAAGAGTGCCTAGGCCTCTAAGGTAATTCTAGAATAGTATGCGGGTTTGTACGTTGCTGTGCTACATTCCCTATTTGTAAGGGTATAGGTACAGTATTATAAGCATGTTAACAGTAGTATACCTTAGCATTAATTAGACTAGAAGGCCTAGTTGTCTAGCAATGTATTTTAAGTAAGAGAAGTATACCCTGTGTTTACTAACCTTATAGTAAGCTATTATAGAACCCTTTATCCTTTAGCTCTTAGGTTCTAATTTAATACAACACTCTTAGACCTATATACAGAGCAGCTTTATCTTATCTGCGTCCTTAAGAGTTCCTCTACTATGCTTTTTACATAGTATAACAAGAGCTAACTTAGGGTTTGTATATAGATAGCTCTTAGATCCCTTAACCTCCTGCATAGCCTTAAGACTAATAGACTTGTCCTCTTGAGCAGATTAAGCTTTATTATTAGTAGGGAAGACAGCTCTCTTACTACTAACATCCTTAAGAGAGCAGAATCTAGTACTATAAATAGTTTATTACTCCTAGTATTATTTGTTATTAGAGACAGCTGTTACATTAGTAATAGAGATAGTTCCTTCTCTATAACAAACAAGTTTGCTAGCTACTTCTTCCTGCTAGCGTGTGTGTCTAACTCCTAGCTCTAAGGCTAACCTGTTAACCTCTCTAGAGTTAAGGTTAGTAAGTAAGTTGTCCTCTTCCTCTTAGGCACTCTTAAGGGTCCCTTTGCTAGTTATTCTAGTGTTTTAAATGTAAGTGGTAACACCTAATTGCACTCTTATTAGTCTTAATAGAGTAAGGGAGGACCCCTCTAGTAGTTAGCTAGAGCTGCCAGCAGTTTGCACTGCAGATGCCCCTTCTGCTAGTATTAATGCTTGCCCTAGTCCTAGGCTTAGGCTAATTATCCTAAGTCTAGAAGGTGTATCTCTAAAGATAGAGTTAATAGGTAGAAGTATTCTATTGCTGTGTTTTGTAAGCCTACTAGCTATAGTCTACTCTTGTGTTATTTGTTCTATAACTAGATAGTAAGTTGTTTTTCCTTCTAAGTTAAATATTCTTACTAGGGACATAGTCTTCTAGTGCTAAAGAGCAGCTTGCTAGAACTTTTATTAGTTGTTACTACTATCTATAAGGTAAACTACATATTTCTTTATATTAGTGTATAGGTTAGGTAAGTCTAAAATGCCTCTAAGGAGCTTAAGGAGAGAGTATCTGTTATTTTTAGAGTTACCTATAAAGGACTAAATGTCTTATTTAAACAGCTATATTCCCTTGCAAGCTATACCCTAGTCTAAGGAGTTAATATACTTATCTTACTTGTAATAAGGTGTGTAAAGTCTTTAGTATACAGCAAAGTTAATAAACTTAGCTAGGTACATAGTACCTAGTCTTGCTGTGCAGTATGCAATGTTAGTTAAGCAACTATGCTCTATGCTAGAGGTAGAGCTGTAAGGCGTAATAATGTTACTTATAAGTATCTTTCCTCTAGGCAGTAATTTAATACGTGTTAATGCGCTACTTAACTCCTATATTCTCTTTTAGTTGTAGTTTGTAGCTGTAGTAATAGCAGGGTATTTGCTCTTAAACTATGCAGCCCCTCTATATTCTGTAATTAGGTTTAGTATCTACTCTACAACTAATAATACAAGGTGTATTATTGTAGTAGCTTTATTAACCTCTAATATAGCAGCTGCTATCTAAGAGTCTAGTGCGTGTCTTTGTTAAACTAGGTCGCCCTAGGTTAGCTATATAATAAATTTGCCTATTAAGATATTGTTAAGGTATAGTATACTAATACTATAGACAGACGTTATGTTGTTAGAGGTAATAGCTTAAAGAGCAGCTAGCTATTACACATAGGCAGAGCCTAGTTACTCCTAGCTGGCTATTACTAGGGCTTAGGAGTCTAAGGCTATAGTGTAAGTGTAGTAACAGAGCTAGGTTACTTAGTTAAATTGAATTTTTAAGTTTTGTTGTGTGTAGCAGGGTGAAGGAGTAACAGAGTAGTAGAGTAAAAGTAGCAAGCTATTACTTGTAGCTATATTAAGCATCTGTTCTTCTTACTACTGTTTTGCTACTTAATTGTAGTAGGATTGCAGCAGCAGGGTAAAGTTTGCGCTAGTGTTTTTACTTAATAGCTGCGCAGCTAATAGGAAGCTATTAGGTGTAACTTGCTAGCTTCTAGTTAGTTAGATTTTTACTAACGCTGCTAGTTGTTCTTTAATAGCTATGTAGGCAAACTATAGGGTTTTACTATTTCCCTACCTTATTAATTGTCTTATTAAGACATTTTTATAGTTAGAGACTAAGTCTCTTATCCCCTCTACTTTGTTAAGCTAAGTAATGTAGTGCTTAGCTTATGTTAGAGTCTCTACTAGAGTCACTGTTGTATTACTTATATTGCCCCTTCTTGTATATTGTAAGTTTCCTTAGTTGTATTACAACCTCTTAGTAACTACTAATAGTGTAGTCTGGTATAGAGATATAATCTTTCCTAATATCCCTAACTAGGTCTATGTACAATCTGTTCTAGGCTTCCTTATCCTAGATCTTAATTAGACCTACGTGCTCCTCTATAATATCTTCTAGTTGTTGTTTAATAAATCTTTTAAGTCTCTAGCCTAGAACAGTGTAAGGTATCTTAGATCTATCTAAGTCTTCTAGTAGGAAGGTGCCGCGCTCTATTACTGTTTTCTCCTCTAAGACTTTGTATAGTCTAAGCTACCTGCAGGCAAGCTTTCTATCTCTTAACATATTAATCTCTCTAACTAAATCCTATAATAAGACAAGGTTGCTAGTGCTAATACTTTCTTTCCTAATTTCCTAATTATTGTCCTAGTATTCTTTCTTAGATGCTCTTAGTTGTTTAGTAACACTAACAGCGTCCTTTAGAAACTAGTCCTAGAGGTCTAATTGCATAGTATAGATTGCTAGTAACTAAGACCTATATAAAACCTGCTAGTATAGCAATATCTGCTAGGTAGGAATTGCTAAATCTGTAGGTAGAACTACGTTCTGTCTAGTAACTAATTAATACGCAGAGTACCTGTTAGATTAAATAGAGACCCTGTCTGCTAGCAGCACTATTAAAAGGTTATCTACCTATAGTCTATAAAGTTTAGTAAGGGCATTAATAATTAGTTTATGTCCTCCTTTAACCTTCTCTATTGCCTAAGGGTTATGTGCTAAGGATTATATTTGCTAAATCCTATATATAACTGCAAGCTTTTTTACTACATTAGCAAAGTCTAGTCCTCTATTAACTATAAGCCTCCTTGTTATACTCTATTAGCAAATAATATCCTTGTATAGGAATTTTGCAACAGTGGCAGATTTGTTATTGTAGAGTGACTAGGCCTCTACCTATCTGCTAAGATATTCTCTAGCAATAACTATATACTAATAGCCTCTGCATAGAGGTATGTAGACAACATTAGCTGCTACTAACTCCTAGAGTGCGTAGGAGTATGTTGTTGTTAGCATATCCTTTAATTGTTTACTAGTCCTAAACTAGCACTCTAGGCAAGAGGATAGTGTAGTTTTAACCTTAGCATGCATGTAATCCTAGTAATATCTTTAGGTAAGCATAGAGTATACTGCATTAAAACCTCTATATCTAATTATTTAATATATTTCCTAAATTGCTACAGTCCTAATGTTAGTATTGTCTACTACTCTCCTAATAGTAATATTGCGTAACGTCTTATAGGATAGATATCTATCTTAAACAAAGTAGTTAAGGGCTCTCTTTTTCTATAAACGTAACTCTTTCCTAGACATTCCCTTAGGGATCTTTAGTGTCTAGAGGAATGTAGAAATTTGTTTAGATAATTCTAAGTATTTGTCTCTAAGGATGCGGCTAGGGTGTCTCTCTAGGAGTAGAGATAATAATTCTGCTGTTGCTACTAGGTTGTTAATAAAATCCTTAACGTCTAACTTAGGTTTATCTAGAGCTGTCTATCCTTTAGGCTTAGGGTATCTAGATAGAGCGTCTGCAACTATATTTCTTTTTCTAGGAATGTGTTAAATTTCAAAGTCCTAGAGTAGGATAGCTGCTAACTACCTATTTATTACTAAGCCTAGGATGTCTGTTAAAGAGCAATTAAGCTGTGCTATTAGTGTCTAGGCATCTGTTTTAATAATAAAATGTACTCTATATAGCTATATCTAGAATTTCTTAAGAGCCTAGACAACTACTTTATACTCTAGTTTAGTTAAGTGCTAGTTAGATTTAGCTTTTAACTAGAGTGTACTTTTAAATTAGCAAGGGTAACGCTTGCTATCTAGACCTATCTGTTCTAGACAAGCGCTAGCTCCCTTATTGCTAGCGTCTACTAACATAAAGATAGTTAACCTACTAGTATATAATATAGCTATTAGCGCTAGCGCGCTTATTATATAAGTCTTTAGAGTAGTTATAGCCTAGCGTTCTACGTTTCCCTATTCCTATTCTGTATCTTTCTTTATAAGCTTAAACAGGGGTTTAGCAAGAATAGTAAAAATAGGACCTAGATATAATAGTAAACATAAATACCTATAAATATTTAGATTTCTTTTAGGTTTTAGCACTCTAGCTAGGTAGTAATTTTTGCTACCTTATCTTAGCTAGGGAAGCAACTGTCTGCGCTAACTTTGTAACTAACTACAGTTAACCTATTGTAACCCTAGTAGCATTTCATCCCTAACACTGTAGCACCAGCCCTTTCTATGTTAGCTAGGCGGCATCTAGCTGCTAAATGTGTTCTAGAACATAGCGACTAACGCTAGGGAGTAACTCTTCTCTATTATAGTTAGTTTTTAGACCTCTACTAGTAACATTGTCTAGAAAGGGTAGAGTGTTTAGCTAGTAATCCTTTAGTATCTTAATTATTGTCCTTTAAAATACTAATACTAAATTAGTAGCTCCCTAGACTAAGGTATATAACTAAAGTAGACTAACTAGTATTATTACTGCTGTTATATCTCTGCTATCTTTGTAAAGAGTAATTTAGTTATATTCTAAGAAGAAGTCTATTAGTGATAGGATTTTGCAGCCTACAAACTTCTCTAAGAACTCGTCTACTGTTAGTAGTGTTCTAGCATCCCTAATTAATACCTTATTTATGTGCTGTACGTTGTTAATAAACTAGAAAGAGCTAGCCTTCTTTGCTATAAGGTGCTATAGGTTTCTATATTAACTATTACGTCTCTCTAGTATTCCTCTCTCTAAACGTTCTAGAAGCATCTTTACTAGCTCTCCTTCCTAGCTCCTTACTACTAGGAATGCTTTAGCCTGCTAGGCTTTGTAAGGTATAGTCTTAATCTTGTAGAGTAGTCTTACCTCCTTCTATATTTAGCCTAATTTAGAAAATATAAAGGCAATAGCTACCTCTCTATTTATAATTATTTTAATAAACAGTTCCTTTTTGCAGGGAAGAAGCGCCTTGCTAAACTTCTAGCTCTTTAGTCTTTCTAGATTAAGTCTTATACCTCTTAGGAATGCTACATACCTTTGTTTAAATAGGTAATTAAAGGGTCTAATATCTAGAGGTTGTAAGCTGTAGAAAAGTTATTATTGTTTAATTATAAGCTGCTTCTAGTCTTCTTAGCTAAGTTCTATTAGCTCTGTTACCCTTAGCTTATTAACTAGCCTAACTTTCACCCCTACTCTTTTGTACAAGGTATTAACCTCTCTACTATCTTCTTTCTACTAGCTTACGAGCTAACAATCTGTATGCTCTTAGCGTTTGTCTAAAAGGCTTAGCTCTACTATTAATGTAGCAACGTCTTTGTTAAGATCTGTCTAGCTTTTATCTCCTCCTAAGGAAATCTACCTAACTACCTTATAATCGCTAGGGTTAAATATTCTTTAAGTAATATCTTTAATACACTTACTCTTCTTAGGATTGCTAGCATAGAAGTAGCTGTATCCTACCTATGCTAAGCAGCATAACTAGTTATTAGAATTAAGGTTTTCTACACTGCAGGCGCTTCCTACCTTAATTAAGAGGGCCTCCTGTCTTTTCCTGTAGTAGATTCTACTAAAGTTAAATAATAAGGAGCTAGATTAGACGCTATAAAAGCAGTATTCCTTAAGCTATTATCTAACATAATGTAACAGGTAGAGCGTCTAAATATATTGTATTAAATAGCTATGCAAGAAGACGCACACTACAGAGTGCTAAGTATTACTAACCTTATAAGGTTCTACACTATCTAGAAGCAGGTCTATATAACTACTTTGCTAATCTTAACTAGGACGTTCTATACTATACTAATAAAGGAGTCTATACTTCTGTTAGCTATAATAACGCCCTGCTCCTTGCTAGGAATATAGCTTATTTCCTTATAGACTAACCTAAGTGCCTATAACACACTAAATTAAAGCAAGTTTATCTAGGCGCCTGTATTAATAAGGCAGTTAACGCTGTAGTTTCTAATCTGCGCCTAATACGTTAGAAGGTCTAGGTAGACAACCCTCTCTAACCTAAGCTCTAATATTAACTTAGCAACATTGTTAGGCAGGTCCTTATTATACTAACTATCTCTTTCTCCTTCTACTATATAATAAAGCTAGACAGCGCATTCTAATACTAGGTTGCAAAATCTGCTGTTTGCTAGGGCAGACAGTAGGGCTGGCCCTGCTACACAGTGCCTTGCGCTAGCGTAGACCCTAGAATTTTTAAACTAATTAGGAGTTAGCAGGTTTAACCTATTGTCTTCTAATTAGCCCTAGTATAGGGTTTAGCTAGTAGCTATATTAACGCTTCTGCCTATATCTAGCTCTAGTTATGTCTTTCCTATAAGGTTCTATAGGAGAGTCCTAACTAATTCTTAGGAGACTAAATCTCCTATAGTAATTCCTCTTACTTCTTATAGTAAGATAGCTAAAGGAATCTTTAACAGCTTTAGGCGCAGGAGGCTAGTAAGCTCTTTATTATTTAGGCTTCTCTCCTAGGTTTTCTTTCCTCTAGAGATAGTTATAGGTATGTTCTCTATAACTCTTCCTTATAGTAGTAGTCTAACAATAGGGTATAGATTATTGTAGGGTCTGCTCTAGAACAGGATAGTAAAAGGGTCCTCTAGCACCTTAGTAACACTAGGCTAGAGGTCCCTTTAGACTTAATCTTCCCTTACTTAGCTATACAGCTACTCTGTTAATCCTTTGCTTAGTAGAGGGTTAGTATTAGATAATTACTTTTGTATATTTCTACCTTGCGTCTTGTTAAGAACTTAGTTAACTAGTCTCTCTAATAGTTTTTGTAACCTAGTAGCTGCGCTAACTAAGGACTTAGTAGAATAAGCTCTAAGGATAATATCTTAGCTGTTAATATAATCTAGGCTTAGCACCTCTATATAGTCTAGTCCTAGGAGTTTAAAGTTTCTTAGGAAGACATAGAGTTAGGATAATACTAGCTATTACTAGTTGCTGTTAGTGTGCTAATACTAGACCCTTAATTTAGCTGTCCTCTATTTTATGTAGATAACGTTACCTGTTAAGAGCTATATGCTGTCCCTCTTAGTCTAGAGTCTACTCTACTAAATCTATTAGGTTTAACTAATAAAGCTAGCTAGTCTAGGATGTCCTAGGAAACCTTAAAATACTTAAGGATTTTCTATTTTAACTAGCTTAGTTAATAAGTTAGCAGAACTAAACCTAGGATAGCATCTAGCTACTTATATACTAGACTAAAGTAGTACGTCCTCCTATTGCTTTTATAGTTGTAGTAGTAACTACACTATCCTATCCTAACTAAGGCCTAGTAGAGCTTATAGTCTTAAGATTTGTAATTTAGTTTGTTGCATATAGTATAGGAACTATTATACTCCTAGCCTTAGTAGTATAAAACACTTCTACTAGGATCTATATTCCTCTAGGAACAGGAGACAAACAACCTGTTATTACGTTCTAAGACCTTGCCTGCCTTAGTAGCGTGTGCTATAAAGTAGGCATAGTTAGTTAGGTTACGTAGGATTTTCTTAATCCTATTATTAGAATTTATAAGAGAGCTAACCTTAGCAAGGGATAGTTTCTAACTATCTATAGCCTTTATAAGCTTATTAACACTTTTATCTACCTCTAGAGGTAGGGATTTTCTAGACACTATCTTACCCTCTGCAAGATGTCTTTTAGCCTAGTCTACTATGCTATAGTTATCTACTAGGTTTCTAGTGCTATTTATTATGCGTCTTACTTCCTTAGTCTAGCTATTGTCCTTTATTAGTAACAAATCTTAGAGACCCTATTATTGTTCCTAGACTCTTTTAACAAATTAATATATTAGTTCTAACTTAAATAAAGATTAATCCTTTATTGCTAGGCTGTTTAGCATGTTAAATAGGACTAGATCCTTGTCTTCCTTAGGGAGGCCTAGGAAGAAGAAGTAACTCTCCTTAAGAGTTAAGATTTATTTATTCTTCTAGTAGGTATTACTATACACTACAAAGTTAGTGTAGTAGTTAGAGAGTTCTAGAAAGGATTAAGTAGTCTCTTGCACATATGTCTCTATAAAAGCTTAGGTACCTATTTTCTAGGAGGTGTCCTAGTCTCTCTAATGTTCTTTTATAGCTAGTTATAGTTTAATCTAGTCTCTCTCTAAGAATAGCTTTAACCTCTTTATAAATCTTTAATAGTAACTTTTATAGTAGTTAGGAAGGACCCTAACCTTTTGCTAATCTGTAAGACCCCTATTAGTTACTGTTTAATTAAAGTTATCTAGGAATTTAGAGACCTCTTCTCTATTAAATAGGAGGTGATTAGCTCTTCCTCTTATAGGAACTAGGACCCTATCTTGTAATTAACTGTTCTAAGACAGGTTACTAAGGTAGGACCCCTTAGGAGTTCTGTTAATTCCTAAGAGCAAAGGGATATATGTAGACATAGTTTAAATATAGTAATAGTATTAGTTCTAAGGGTACTTTTTTTCTTTTTCTTAGTTCTTAGAGTTTTGTATGCTCTTATAGAGCGTTAATTCCTACGCGCATAAGCCCTAGTCTAGGACCCTATTAGCTAATAATATATTTAGCTAATAGTATAGCAGAAGAATTGTTTAGTATATCTATACAATCCTAAGATAGAAATAGCTATCTTGTATTGTTAGATAGCTATCTAGCAATTCTAGAGCTATAGTTTCTTTTAGGGTTAAAATAATGCCTACTATTAATACTAGTGTTCTAACTAGAGTAACCTATAGACAGCTGCTATTTGTTACTTATGCCTAAGGCGTCTATTAGATTGCTATAGCATAAGAATAGCTGTATTATCTGTGTCTTTGTTGTTTGTTACTTATGCCTAAGGCGTCTATTAGAGTGCTATAGCATAAGAATAGCTGTATTATCTGTGTCTTTATTGTTTGTTACTTATGCCTAAGGCGTCTATTAGAGTGCTGTAGCATAAGAATAGCTATATTATCTATATCTTTGTTTAACAATTAGTTCCCCTATATACTATACTGTTGCCCCCTAGTTAGGTTACTATTTTGTTCTATTAAGAAGTGCTTAACCTGTTAGTATGTAGAGGACAGAGAAGCTACATTACTGTGCAAGAAACTACAGATACAGGTTACGCGGATAAGATATAAACTTCATTTCTTTGTAGTAGTATATAATAGTCTAGGAGGCTTTGTCTAAACTTCCTGTTATCCCTTTATATACTAGCGCCACTTACCAGCCTTAGCATCCTAAGTAACTACTAAGGCAGTCACTCTATGCACTAGCACAATAGGTTATCTTAAAGTTCCTGTTAGAGTTTGCAAAGTCTAATATTAATATTAATTGCCTTATTTATAAGTTAGTCTAAGGTGTTAAGTAAGGCGCTAGTGCGTATTAGCTCCTCCTTAACCTTAGGCTTAAGTCCTTATCTAAATATAGTTATTAAGGTAGTGTTGTCCTAGTCTATATTAGCAGCTAGCTGTTAGATATTAGCAACATAGTTAGTAGCAGACTTGTCTTAATAAATATATTAGATCTTACAATATATAATTAAGAGTTTATTAGATACTCTAAAGATTAGCTAAATCTTTTCTTTAAATGCGTTTAAGTTAGATATCTATTTATTAACTTTATCTATAGTATCCTCTATATTAAACTATTAAAGGAATAGTTTAATCTACTTAAAAGCTTATCCTCCTATATAATTAGTAATAAGAACTAATTACTAATTCTTAGCTACTCTAGCTCCCTAAAACAAGAAGAATAAATTTTACTAGATAAGTTAGTTATTAAGCTTGTTCCTCTTACTAGAGTAGGTCTCTAGTTTCAATACATTAAGGGTGCTTAATGCAGCATTATTAATTGCTTAATATAGGGGAGTAGGTTCTTCTCCTAAAGAGCTAGGCGTAGCGCAGGTTCCTGTTTAGGTACTTATCTTTAGGGTTGTTTAAAATGTTAAAGTTATACTTTAGTTAAAGATAATAAACACTTCTAGGTTAGTTCTTAGGAGATAAGTGTAGTAGCAGAAGTAAAATAAGGTAATTACCTAAGTAAAGCTTGTAATAATTAAAGGTGTACTAGAGAGTATAGAATAAAGTATCTATTCTAAGTATAGGTTAAGAGTTCTAAATAATTAATTATATTAATTAGGTAAAACTTAAGTTTAAACACAAACTATAAGAGTTATATTCCTACTAGACTATATACTATATAAAATCCTAGAGCTTACTTATTAAATTATAAGCTCTCTTATACTAAGCTGTATATCTTATAAAACTTATTATAAGCTACGTAAGCTAGTTATATATATTAATCCTTCTTACACGTAAAGGTATAAGTTTATAGATCTACTTGTAAGATAAGTTGCGTAATATATATTGTTTAATATTTATTATAAGTTTATTAGGAGCTGTGTCTAGTCTATACTAAAATAATTAGCTGTAGAGGTCTAAGATTGTAATAGGTACTAGTACTTAGTTAAACACCTAGCTAATTGTTTAACTAAAGAATAATAAGATTAAGAAACGTATAAAGTAATAGGGAGCATTTCCTATTAGCTCTATCTTATGATTTTTTTATTTCCTTTTATTTAGTTATTTTCTTATTAGTTTCTATGCTATTTTATACTTTTCCTACAAAAATTTACAAACTAGCTATATTTTCTATATATATAAGGGGGCTATGTAATTATAATAGGGGAGGCTTATATTAGTTTACAGAGTAACCGCCTTAGTATTTACGTTTAATACTTAGGCTATTATATAGCATTAGTAAATAAAACAAAAATAGAAGTTTTCATAAAACCTCTTAATAATTTAATATTACCTAAAAGAGAAAGAATTTATTTCTAGTCTCTATAGCTACTTTCTATCCTGTTTTTATTTAATAATACTATTTGTTTGTCTTCTACATACCTATAGGCTAAGCAAACATCTCTTTTATACTACGTTCTCTTCTAATACTAAAAGTTAATCTTAATTTAACTTAAAGTAATTTTATAAGTAGGTTCTATTTTGTAACTGTTTATATATTTATAAGAGCTTATAATATATACTTTTTGTAGGGAAAGGACTTTCTTTTTTATTTTCTTTAAATATTTAAGAAAGTACTCTACATATTACATCTACTATAGGCTTTATAACGTAAGGATTCTTAAGGTATTACATAGTATTATTACATCGGCATTTTAATATAGGGAGTAAATTGCTTAGTTAGGTAGAGCACTAAATAGTAAAACACGTTAGGAATAAATATTAAGTATTAAAACCTATTCTTTTTTTTTCTTTTCTAGCACTTACGTATTAATATTTTTCACTCTTCTCTTTTTAGCTATAGACTCCTTTCCTAAAACCTTATCTTATTACTACTCTACCTCTATAGAACTAAAGGAGAATAGACTAAACTCCTAAAAAGAAAATTTTAAAATCTCTATATTATTATATTTAGAATAAAAATTAGAAATTATATAAGTAATCCTATACTAATATAGTTTAATTAATGTAAAGTTTTTGTAGTTTACTACTTTTATTTAAGAAGTGTTTTTATACTAATTTCCTTGCATTTGTACTAGTTTAATCTAATTATTAAATACATATACAAAGCAAGTAAACGTAAATAAACTAGAATAATAAAAAAATCTTTTTGTACAATATTATTTAAACCTAATATAACACGTTTTGTGTGTACTTTTATAGCCTTACGTGTGTTTATGTAGGTCGTTAAACATCAGCGCGTTGAGTCTGTCCATGTATTAAGTGCACGGACACAGTTTTAAGATTACGGTGCTTCTACCCGGCATTATGAACTTTGATGCGCAGGGTACATACCTGTGCAGTAATATTGATGTTCCTTGGCACTTATACTGCATGAATCTATTTAGATTTGTCGTACTTCGGCAATGCGATGTCTCTGGCAGTACTGGTACTTCGGTAATTTGCACTTGTAAAATAGGTATAAAGGTGAGCTTTATTCACGTACACAATCTCAGAATTTCCCCTTGCACAATCAGCCTACCATGCATTCTAACATTCTTATTTTGGCCTCTCTTCCATTCCTTGTCGCAGCATGGGACCCTAAGCTGTGCAACAACGTCGGTGGCTGCTCCACCACGACCTGGACCACTCAGAGGCCTTTCATATGCCCTGATGGCACCAGGCTCAACATAGTTGATACGGGGTTTCTTTTGTCTGATATTTTAGAGGGCGATTACGACGTGGTTTCAAAAGCAGACTTCCCTACCGCGTGTTTGAATGGCGTCAAGCCTGGGGCCAACGACATACTTGTTGTTCGTTACCCCTATAGAGGCGGATGCTTCATCTTAATTCGTTTTACTGACACTTCTAGAAACGTGTTACCAAAACAAAACAAAATGTTTTCTTGTACTTGAGCGGTACATGCACCAAAGCATCTCCCAACTCTAATTGTTACGCGGCGAATGACAACGCCCACAAGTATGTGCTCTTGAATGCTCCTAGGCATTCTTGTTTGCTTACTCAACTTCACAGATACTCTCTTTGCCAAGTTGAAGATTTAAGTGGAGGAGTTTGCACCCTAAACTTTAAAGCTGGCCAGTGCGAGTCATATGGATCTGCGTTCTCGAAATGTGTTGGATGGACTCCTGCTCAAGTGGAGGAGCCATGTACATTCAATGGTGATGCTAACAACTGCAGATAGTGTGTTTTCTAAGTAGTTCGTTCATAGGTGCTGTACACCTAATGGAACTACACACTAGAAAAAACTCCTTAGGTAGTAGTACACCTAGTTTCAGTTTTTAAAATGAAATTAAGGGTCAATAAAACGACAAAGGCGTTGCTATAAAACAAATGTTTATTAAAAATTATTAGTGTTAAAGGTAGAATCTTAATCTAAACATTTACTGTAAAGTGTAAGTTTTATATTAAACTTATAACAAAGTAAAAATTTCAAGCCAGCTTTAATAAAAATAAAAATAAATACAAGGTAAAGACAAAAGTAAAATGTTTATATAGAGAAACAAATACATTAAATTTATATTCTAATTAAAGAGTGAACTATATAGTAGTCTACTACTAATTAAGATATATTACTTAGTACCTGATATTTCTTAGTAAAACTAAGTTTAAAACTTTAAGCTTATGTTTTATTACTATTAAAAATTAAACCTACGTATATTTTAGTAAAATTAGACCTAAATTCTAATTTTTAGTTGTATTTATAAATTAATATATGTTTTATATTCCTACTTAATATTACAATTCTAGATCCCTACAGCTAATTATTTCTGTATAGACTAGACACAGCTCCCTAACAAACTAATAACAAATAACACACAATACAGATTATATAACTATCTTACAAGTAGATCTAGAAGCTTATGCATTTATGTGTAAGAAGGATTAATATATATAACTAGCTTACGCAGCTTATAATAAGTTTTGTAAGATATATAGCTTAGAATAAGAGAGCTTATAATTTAGTAAGTAAGCTCTAGGGTTTTATATAGTATATAGTCTAGTAGGAATATAACTCTTATAGTGTGCTAGTGCATAGGGTAGCTACCTTAGCAGACAACTAGATGCTAGGTATATAAGATTAATCTATCTACCTAACACTCCTTACTACTACTACTACTACTACTACTACTACTACTACTACTACTACTACTACTACTACTACTACTACTACTACTATTAACTACAATAACATACTAATCTACTACTTCTAATATATATACTTCCTTCCTCTTTCTACCCCCTACATGCTAACAGGTTGCTCTACTTCTTATCTACAATAGTTTGTATTTAAACTTAAGTTTTACCTAATTAATATAATTAATTATTTAGAACTCTTAACCTATACTTAGAATAGATACTTTATTCTATACTCTCTAGTACACCTTTAATTATTACAAGCTTTACTTAAGTAATTACCTTATTTTACTTCTGCTACTACACTTATCTCCTAAGAACTAACCTAGAAGTGTTTATTATCTTTAACTAAAGTATAACTTTAACATTTTAAACAACCCTAAAGATAAGTACCTAAACAGGAACCTGCGCTACGCCTAGCTCTTTAGGAGAAGAACCTACTCCCCTATATTAAGCAATTAATAATGCTGCATTAAGCACCCTTAATGTATTAAAACTAGAGACCTACTCTAGTAAGAGGAACAAGCTTAATAACTAACTTATCTAGTAAAATTTATTCTTCTTGTTTTAGGGAGCTAGAGTAGCTAAGAATTAGTAATTAGTTCTTATTACTAATTATATAGGAGGATAAGCTTTTAAGTAGATTAAACTATTCCTTTAATAGTTTAATGTAGAGGATACTATAGATAAAGTTAATAAATAGATATCTAACTTAAACGCATTTAAAGAAAAGATTTAGCTAATCTTTAGAGTATCTAATAAACTCTTAATTATATATTGTAAGATCTAATATATTTATTAAGACAAGTCTGCTACTAAATATGCTGCTAATATCTAACAGCTAGCTGCTAATATAGACTAGGACAACACTGCCTTAATAACTATATTTAGATAAGGACTTAAGCCTAAGGTTAAGGAGGAGCTAATGTGCACTAGCGCCTTACTTAACACCTTAGACTAACTTATAAATAAGGCAATTAATATTAATATTAGACTTTGCAAACTCTAATAGGAACTTTAAGACAGCCTATAAGCCTAAGTAGGCTAATAACCTTTGTATACGCTAGCCTGCAGTCTATAGCATAACAGCCTTAACATAAGGAACTAAGGAGATAAATACTACTATCCTAATATAGGACGTTGTATCTATAGTAACACGCAATACAGATATTATAGACTAGAAGCTTTAGACCTCTTAAAAATTAAATAGAGGCTTAAGCAGAATAACACCTATAGTTAGGGAAATAATAATAATATAGATAAGTTAGGACGTACTTACTATATGTGTAGCAAACATTGCTACATTACTAGGAGGTGTTAATAACAGGCTAATAGAGTAGTCTAATAGCTAAACATACTTACCTATAAGGCCTAAGACAAGGCAATTAATAGTACTAACGTTAATAACAAATAGAATATTATTTTTAATGTAGTAGGCTAACTTGTAGAGGACCTAGAGTTAGGCACTAAGAAATACTCTAAATTAGAGTATATTAAGCTAGACAAAATCTACGCTTACTACAATAAGGCCCTAACACTATACTAAGATACCTTATATACATAGCTATATCCTATTTGCAAGATAATAGACAAAGAATAATAAAAAAATAGCTAAAGCCTTTAAAGAATATAAGAAGAGACCTTCTATACGTGTTATAATTAACACGTTGTTATATCTATAATAGATAGAGTAAGAAGTATAACTCTATAACAAACAAACAAGAAAAGAGTTAGAAGAATAATAATAATATGCTATCCTTTAGCCTTATAGACACTATTAGAACCTAGTAAGCAGAGGACCTACGCTATAATTACAGTTCTAGAACACAAAATATAAGGAAGAAGAATAGTAGAATAATAACTTTAAAACATAGGAAGTTAATAATAAGGAAAATGTAGATACGTGTAAAAGTAATTAACTAAGGAAGTTAGAATCTATCTTTAGGCAAATGCCTATAACTAATATAAACCCTTAAAGATAGTACAACCTAAATATCTAGAATCCTAAGCACGCTTTACTTACATAGACTGTATACAACTTTAATTAGTATTAGATATACTATAGTAATATAGATATAACTTTACACTAATACTAATATTCTAAAAATTAGGACCTTCCTAAAAAGGCTTAATATAATTAGGATAACCTACTTTACAACATCCTATAACAAACTAGAACTACTTTAGCCTACACTAGGCGCTCTTGCGCTGGCAAGATAGCTAACGTAGCCTCTAGCATGCCCCTACTAGATAGAAGGGGGCTAGCTAAAGAAAAGGGATATTAGTTACCCCTACAACAAACAACTGTGACGGAGCTTGCAGAACGATACTTAAGTAATTAATTAATTTAATTAGTGTCTATTTTTCTGTGTAGAACGTGTTGCTTAAATACAAATGAAATGTGTAGGTCACGTGATCTCGCTTACCGAGCGTTTGGCCAGTATTAGGGCCGCTCAGAACCAGCGTTGCTGGGGTAGAGCGGCTTAACCAAATTGGCACGCTCTATTAGAAAACGAGCCGCGTATGTAACTCTACGCGCTCGGTTGCGCGACAACAACTTACTCTAATACTAGGCTGCTGCATAGTATAACTATCTCTCTAACCTATAGTAGATTAGCCGCAACTACTACCCTCTAAGGAGCTGTTTCCTTACGCATCCTAGATATTAAAAAAGCTAGTAACTGCTGCTACTAAATCTTTAAGGCAGTAGCATCTGCCCTAGATACATATATCTAACAATATAGAACCCTAGAAAAGGCAATTATTCTTCCTCTCTAGGAATTACTAGCAACTGCCCTCTAGAGCGTTCTAGAAAACAAGAGAACCTAGTTAGGTAGTATAATAACACCTATATAAACGCTTCTAAAGCTAACTTAGGCAGAAATTACCTAGACTCTAAAAATTTAGAGTAGGGATGTACCCTCTGCTAAGACTACGTATAGGCTACTACATAATCTAAAATAGAGGGAAGAAAACAAGAAACCTAGTAAAGAGGACAACAGAATCCTTCTCTTAATACTAGATATAGGCTAAATTTAAGAAGCATCTCCTTTTATAGTAAGAGAAGCAATCTGTAAAGCTATAAATCTTCTACTTATAGCAATCCTACAGGCTACACCTACCTAGAGTAGGTAGGTAATTACGCCTTTAACTAATAAAACCTAGACCTAGCTTCTTAGCTAGGAGATAAAGGAAGTTATAATTTAAGTACTAGAAGGCATAGACATAATTATCTTATATATATAGATAAACTACGCACCCTAAGGAGTCCTAAGCTTAATCTGCTAATTAGATAGCATATTAAAACTAGTAACTATATAGATAGTAAGCAAGGAGTTCTTTTTCTAGACTAGGGTCTGTAAAGCACTGGTCTCCAAAAAGTGTCACACCCTAATTTACCTCTAACTTAGCTCCTTTACGTTTCTGTTCCTGCCCGTAACTTGGTTATAGCATTCTAAACTTCCCTATATTCTAGCAGTATAAAGGCACAAGGAGAATTATTTGTAGATAGATAGTTTTTAAGTATTCTTTGTACAAGACCTATAGGAATAGAATTGTCTCTGTGTTACCTATCCTAGTGCTCCTAGACACCTTATAGCAGATACACACGCATTCTAGAGCTTTCTATTATCCTATGTTGTTACATTATACTTAAAAACTTGTCCTAGCTAGTAACAGCCTCTAAATAATATCGCAAGTTTGTTTAGTTATTATGTACTAAGCAGATTTAGACCCCTTTTAGTTACAAACTATATAGGTCCTAATTATTGTCTATCTAACAGTTAGGATTCTAGAGACCTCCTAATAACTAAAGCCTTTAGGTTTAGAACTTCCTGCAACTTACTACTCTAGGATTACTTTAGAAAAAGTTGCGTTAGATTACGCTAAGATAAAGACTTAGAGATTATTAATAACCTACCTAAATTAGATTACTACTAATGTTAGGCACTACTAACCCTGGTTTAAAGGAACCTATTAGACAATCTACTTAAGGACAGGCAACAGCGCCCGCTAAGGGATTAACTAACACCTAGACGCTTAGCAAGAGCAATACTAAATTAGACTTAGAATAGGTAAATCTTTATAAGTTAGTTAACTAACTAAGGGCTAAAGTAGCCTAGCTTTAGGCCTAATCCCTTCCCTATAAAGATGTACCTATGCCTACTATAGAGTCTCCCCTTATTTAATCTTAGTAACCTCCTAAAAGGTTCTAGTCTAAGACCCTAGTCTACTACCCTAGGCTTAGTGAACGCATACTAGCTATTAACAAATTAAGTAATAGAAAAGACCCTACTTTTAGACAGTAGCAAGCCTTAATTCAGGACTAACTTAACATTAATTTAGATTACTATCCTACAGAACAAGCTTGTATAGCTCTAGTATAGGGATATACTTCTAGGCTCGCTAAGGAATACCTTAAGCCCTAATACTTGTCTTACAAAACAGACTAGTTCTAGAGCGCAGAGGAAATAATAACACTTCTCTACTCCTACTTTATTACAGGGAATAAGAGAGCTAAAAGTTAAGCTGTTTTTAATTAACTCTAAATAGGAAAAGATAACACGTTTCTACTTTTTAAAGCGCGCTTCCTAAGTGCTGCTATCTAGGGACAAGTACCTAAGTTAGAATAGTTTTACTACATGTAGATAAAGGTTACCCCTACCCTCTAAAGTCCTAACCTAGGATTTAAGAGGCAGTAGGATAACTTGTTTAAACTTATAGTAGAGCATCTTACAGCGTATAACATAGAAAGAAAATAACATCCTGTTTATGCCCTACCTAATACCTTACTGCCTTAGACCTAACCCTAAACTGTTAACAATTAGCATTAGACTAACAACCTACCTCTAAATTAGCCTACACCTAGCATTTAGAAACCTCCTATATCTACTCCTACTCTAGCACCTAGGACTACACTGTCCTAAGCCACACCTGTAAGAGAGCCAACCCTAGGCAACTGCTATAACTGTGGCAAGACAGGTCACTTTGCAAAAGATTGCCCTAGTCCCTAGGTACAAGAAATCTAAGTAGATACAGAGGAATATGTTAACGCTAAAGAAGATTTTAAAGAGGAACTAATACCTAAGGGAAACGGCCCTGCCTAGGAGGATAACTTTACCTAGGCCTAAACTAATATAACCTATCTAACCTCTCTTTATCTTATTTATTTAGTAGCCTCTATTTCCTTACTTCTTCTATTCTATTAAACTAAGGGCTAGGCGTACAACTTAACTCCTTAGTTAACACTAGTGCCTAAGGATTTTTATTTTTAAATTCTAACATTGCTACTTTAGTGTCTACTACACTTAGGACTCTTATCTAAAAGTTGCCCTTTAAGGTCTAAGTTAAAGGATTCTAGGATTAGATTATAACTCTAGTGAACTAGTATATTTAGTTGCACTTAACTATTAATAGGCGTAAGATACGTAACTGCCCCTTTATTATTATTAATCTAGGATCCTAGGAATGCATTATTAGAATTAAATAGTTAAAACGTTTTAAACTCTAACTTAATATAGAGTAATCTTAGCTTATATAGCTAGCAAGGTACCCTAGGTTGTACAACCCTGCCCCTCTATTAATAATAACCTTACATTAACCTTTGCTATAAGCCTACGTCCTACAAGACATACAACAAAGGGACAACCTATAGGAAGCTGTAGAGTACTAACGTTGCTAAAGTCTAAATCACTTAATATATTGTATAAGAGGTGTTATTTAATTGCTAAAATGCTGTTCCTTACTAATAATCCTAACCTAAAAAGCCTCTGACTTGCTACCTCCTAGGGAGGCGCGCATTTCCTTACTTTTATTAAATACTTTTTACTTTTCTATAAAAAAACTATAGAACAAATTTTTTACTACTAGTCTATACAAGATTAATTGCGTTATTAACTACTGTTGTACCTAAGACAACCCTAAGAACGCTCAGCTGCTTAACAAATAATTGCTAGATAAATATGTTTAATATACTAATATATTTAGCAAAATAGAAGCTAAAACCCTTCTAGAACACTACCTCTACAACTACAAAATTATATTAGAGGGCTAATTGCTAAATTCCTACTTGCCCTTGTATAAACAAAATCTTAAGGAACTTAAAGCTACTAAGAAGTTTGTGCAAGACTAACTACAGCACAGCTAGATTAAACATAGTTAGAGCCCCTTTGCGTTGCCTATACTCTGTGTTTGAAAACTAAATAGGAATTTGTACATTTGTGTTAACTATTGTAAACTTAACGCCCTTATAAGAAAGGACTCCTATCTAATACTGCGCATAGACGAATTGTTAGCACAACTATCTAAGGCTAAAGTATTTACTAAATTTAACATCTAGAATGCCTTTAATTAAATTTGTATAGATCCTGCCTCTAAGGAGTATACTACGTTCTGTATACGTTACAGTAGTTACAAGTGCAAGGTTCTACCCTTTAGGCTATGTAATAGACTAGCTACTTATTAACAATATATAAATAATGTTCTTATTAAATATCTAGATAACTTCTGTATTGCATATCTAGATAACATCCTTATCTACTCTAAAGACCTTGTGACCTACAAATAACATGTTAAGCTAGTACTTAATTAACTCTGTATTGCTAGATTACAAGTAGACATTAAGAAGAGCGAGTTCTATGTTACCTGTACTAAGTACTTAGGTTATATCCTAACTAACAAAGGAATTAAAGTAGACTCTAAGAAGGTATAAGCCCTTAGGAACTAGATCCCTCCTACTACTGTTACTAGTGTGAAATTGTTCCTAGGCTTTACTAGGTTTTACTAACAATTTGTACCTAAATTCTCTTGCGTAGCTAAGCCTCTTATTGCCTTACAAAGCCTAGCAAATCTATTTAAATAGACTGCTTAATGCTAATCTAGTTTTAAAAACCTAAAGGAAGCCTTGTTGTCTATCCTAACTCTATGCTATTTTAATCCTAACTATAATACAAAGATTAAAACTAACGCCTCTAATAGAGTTGTTGCTAGGGTTTTGTTACAGCAGCACTCTAATAATAAGTAGTACCCTGTAGCATTCTATAGCTAAGTACTCTCTAGAGCTAAACTTAATTAGGAAATACATAATAAGGAGTTGTTTGCAATTTTATAAGCCTTTAATAAGTAGAGAGCTAAACTTACCTTAGTTATAAAACAGATCTAAGTCTACTCTAATTATTAATTCCTAGAGTACTTTATAACAACTAAAATCTTAAATACTTAACAAGCATAATAGGCAGAAGCTCTAGCTCTGTTTAACTTTAAGATTAAATACACGCTAGGTAAGAATAATAAGCGTGCTAATATCCTAAGTTGCTAAGAATAGGATCTTACAAATCTAAAGTCTGCCTAAGAAGACAATTAGTCCTAAGTCCTACTAGGTCTACAGCGGTTACACAACTAGATTAATTCTAATTTAGCTTAGACATATCTAGCTAAGACTAACCTAGTTATAGCTACTATCTGCTTAGTACAGCCTATTATAAAACTAGATTCCTTAGAACTAATTAAGGCGTTAATATAAGAAAACTAGAAATCTTTTAGACAAGAATAACTGTTGTTGCTATCTCTGTATTAGATCTAAAATAGACTCCTTCTCTACTATAATTAACTCTGTGTCTCTGCTAACTTAACCCTATGCACACGCCTAATTAAGGAAGCCTATAACTAACTATTAACTACTCACCCTAGTGCTAAGAAGACCTACTAACTGTTATTACAACAGTATTACTGGAAAGGTATAAGTGCTACATGTGAAAGATATGTCTAAAACTGCATCCTATGTCGCTGAGGCTATCTAAGACAGACCTAACTCTGTAGGTACTTACATCCCTTGCTAATACCTAATAAACTAATGCAACATTTGTGCATTAATTTTAAGGATTTTCCTAAGGACAAAGCTAGGTATAACTAGATTATAGTTATTATTAATTGCCTAACTAAACAAGCTATTACAATCCTATGCTATAAAACAATTACAGCACGCAGGATAGTAAACTTGTTTATATAATAGGTGTATTAGTTTAGACACACCCCTAAGTTAATAGTAAGTAATAGGGGCCCCTAGTTTATCTTAACTTTCTAGACAGAATTCTATTAAATTATAGGTGTGAAAGTTAAGCTATCTACTGCCTATTACAAGGAAACTAACAGTTAAACAGAGATTATAAACAAGTATATAGACTAACAGCTCCGTCCCTTTGTCTTGTACTATTAGGATAACTAGTCTAAACTCCTACTAATTATAGATCGTGCCTAACTTACTCTGCTACATTCCTTAATTAGAATATTACCTTACTAAGTAATTTATAGTAGCTAACCTAAACAGAGCTAGAGTTAGAAAGGAGCTGATATAGCAGTAACCCCTATAGAACAACTTAACCACAAGGAGGCCTTAGCATTAGCAACCTGTATGCACAACGCCTAGAAGGTAGCTAAGGAGAATATAGAGAAAGCCTAAGACTATATACGCTCTGTAGTTAACGCTTATTATAACCTAGTTAACTAGACTGTAGGTAATAAAGTGTACCTTTCTACTAAAAACTTAACAAGTAAGCAACTAAGCTAAAAGCTATCTAACAAGTAGGAAGGTCCCTTTAAGGTCCTAGAATAGGTTAGTTACTTATATTGCTTGAAACTTCCCCTAGTTTAAAAATACACAACGTATTTGCACCTAACATTCTGTATAAGGATCTAGATAACCTGTTACCTAGTTAGGAAGCTCTAAAACCTGCAGGTATTCCTATTTAAGGAGTAGAGGAATAGGAGGTCTAAGAAATCCTAGCTAGTAGGTTAGTCTGCTGTAGTCTTAAGTACTGTGTAAGCTAGGTTAGCTATAACCTAGACCTAACTTAGTATCCTGCAAAAACTTTACAGGAGCACCCTATAAGCTGAAGGCGTATTACAACAAGTACCTAGAGCAGCCTAGTCTACTAAAGGCATTAAACGAATAGATCACAGCATAGGAAGAAGGTTAAGAATTGTAGGGCGAATAAAGACATTATAATTTAGAAAAGGACAAAGGAAATCTATTAACTCTAAAACGCCTCTAACCGCGTTTATACAATAGATAACAAGAAAAGAAAAATAAAAGAAATCCTCCTTACTATACAGCTTAAGAAACCCTTTCTTTTTTAAGGGTTCTTGATGTTACTTATCTCCTTAGAGCCACTAGCGTTAGTTTTGTCTAACAACCTAGGAGCACCCTTTTTTAGGTACTAGAAGCAGAGCTGGCTTTACTAACTTACCTCTAACTCTAGAGCTATAAGGGGCTATTTCCTATTACAGCTTAATAACCTCCCTAGTTAACACTAACAAACTCTCTACTATCTCCTCTATTACCTAGCCCTGCGCTGTACTAGTGTGGTACTAGTGCAGCAACACGTTATTAGCAGTAACTCCCTTAAGCTGCGCAGTCGCCACCTGCACTACACTCGCCAGAGCCATCGCTAATAACATAAGGCTACGCTATGCCTCTAGTGCTACCTCTGTTACCTCCTCCTCTACTGCCTCTCCCGCTGCCTTACCCCTAGATTCCTCCTCCTACAGGACAAGGTTGTTATAAAAAGTAGCATACTTAGGACTAACGTAAATTAGAACCTATAACTATTAGTATTAGTTAGAGAGTAGGAGTAAAGAAAAGTCTAGTTACTAGATAACACTTCTTATTTTAAAGTGTGTAATAAGCACACTTTAACAACAACGCCTTGTTAAAGGCGTAGTCTACCTTCCTCCCTCTTACAAAGGCCTAAATTAAACAAAGGCAGATAACCTAATAGGCTACTATAAGAGCTCTAGGCGGGACTAGTATTAGTATAGTAACTAATTAACAAACCTAGAAGTATTAGTATAGGAATAGTTAAAAGAGCGTAGGGATACTTACAGCAAGAAATAGTGTCTGTTAGAGTTAGGAAAGGTGTAGGGATTAATTGTTTATATACCTACGCAACGCGTCCTAGAAATTAGATATAACAACAACAGTAAACCTATTTCTCTCTAATTAAGTTATAATACAGCTTATTGTTACGTTAGATTTAGGCAGCAGAGTTAACAAACAAAAAAAAAAAAAAAAAGTTATCTTTACTTTAGATAAAAACAATAACAAAACACTAAAATAACAACCTAAGTTAACTAAAAACCTAGAACAGACGCTGAATTGACGCACTAACGCTATAGAATAATAACTATTATTACTTACGCGTATCTAGGACAATCTGCCTATATAGGAGGGGGTAGTGTAAAGCACCAGTCTCTAAAAAGTGTCACACCCTAATTTACCTCTAACTTAGCTCCTTTACGTTTCTGTTCCTGCCTGTAACTTAGTTATAGCATTCTAAACTTCCCTGTATTCTAGCAGTATAAAGGCACGAGGAGAATTATCTATAGATAGATAGTTTTTAAGTATTCTTTGTACAAGACCTATAGGAATAGAATTGTCTCTGTGTTACCTATCCTAGTGCTCCTAGACACCTCGTAGCGGATACACACGCATTCTAGAGCTTTCTATCATCCTGTGTCGTTACAGGGTCTAACTAACTAGCTGCTAGATCTCTAGATATAGGCTAAACAAATAAGAGGTAGTAATCTAGATTATATTCTTTCTAATAATAGTTAGTTATTTCTGCATCTTAAGAGTAAGCAACTTCTCTAAGAAGATAAAAAAGAACCTACCTATATAACTATATATCCTAGGCTACTAGAGATACTACTAGGCGCATAAATGCTATAGAGATACTAGATACAACTACTATAGGGAGAGAGTTACTATAAGGGCACTGTAGACAGGCAACTAGAGATAGGACGAATAGTAGTAGATAGATAGATATAAGACGAATCCTTAGGGTGTAAGCCCTAAGGCGTTTAGGAGGATTATATACATGTAGTCCGTAGGTCTCCTGCCTAGCCCTGAGGTTGTCCTAGGGTCTAGCCGGTAGCTCTTAGGAGGAATACCTGTAACAGTTACTATACACTAAGGGCTAGTAGATAAGGAATACATAGTAAGTACTAACTGTATAAATTACTATAGGCTACACCTAGTATGGAATAAGAGCTGCCTAGTAGCACTAAGATAGGTAAATAAAAGCCTAGTAAGAATTTTTAGGGTAGAACTAAGGGCTATAAGAGCTAATACTAAGAGAGCAAGTAAGTAAGCCTAAACAGACCTAATTAAACCTAGTAGCACTACCTCTAGCGCCCCTATAAGATTCCTAACTACAACTTCTACCCTAGAAAGACTAGCCCCTATAGCAACTCCTACTAGGGACTCTTAGAGACTAAGAAGAGCGCTAAAGGCTGCCTCTTCCTAGGCTGTAAGCTAAATAACTGCAATTAGCTAACTAGAACTAGAATCTACCCCTAAAAGAGGGGATACTAGGACCTCTAATATAGAAATAGATATTATATATTAATATAACATACTATAACTATAAAGCAGGACCTTAAAGTAATATAGGTAAATGTAGCTAGGTGCTTACTCTACTATATTACCCTCCTACAGCTTATATTTAAAAAGTAAATAGAGGTAATATGCGTCTAGGAACTATATATAGTAAGAAATAACTATAACTTAATATATCTAGGCTACTGTATGCTCGCACCTATAGAGTCTTAGGGGTACTAAACTTTAGCTCTATAGAACGCCCTAGGGTGCTTATCTATATCCTTAAAGGTAGAGGAATACATATATAGAGCCTCTACCTATATATTAATAGAGATATTCTATAGATAGAAGTTAACTAATAGAGAATACTTAATATATATTAGGAACTAGGACTTATAAACGCACTAGAATATATTATAGAAACTATCTTTAGCCCTAACACTCTATTAGGGAGGGATTTTTACTATAGATATATTACCTTTAAACCTAGCGCTACTCCTAGAGGCTGAGGTTAACACCTAGCCTACTAGATAACATAAAATAACATAGACTATATTAGGGAACTAGGTATAGTAACATATTAAGGGGCTATGTACTTAACCTAACCTCCTCTAATATACTGTTTGCATACAAAAAAATAATAAACTACCTCTACTTAGGATCTAACTACGCTACGCTACTTACTATAATACTATACAAGAGTAGTAGAATACTACTACTAAATAAATATTAGGTCCTAAAAATCTAGCTTAGCTGCTTTGCAGAAGTAGTTAACCTAATGCTACTAGGCCTACTATGTTGCAGGTATTCCTCCTAAGGGCTACCGGCTAGACCCTAGGACAACCTTAGGGCTAGGCAGGAGACCTACAGACTACAGGTATATAACCCTCCTAAACGCCTTAGGGCTTACACCCTAAGGATTCGTCTTATATCTATCTATCTACTACTATTCGTCCTCTCTCTAGTCGCCTGCCTACAGTGCCCTTACATACTACCCCTTACAGCAACATACACTACCTAGGACCTAGAGGCACAGATATAGGCTATAACTAAGGCTATTACTAAAGTAATAGTAGTAGTAGGTTACAAACATATAGGGGTAGGCAAGACTACACTATAGTAGACTGTAGAGTGCAAGACTGCTTACAGATTACATATAGATAGCATTAGAGGCCTATAGATAAGACTAATACTAGAAAGCTAGAACTTCCTTACTATAGTACGTAAAGCTAAGTGCACTTATTAGCAGAATAGAATAGACTAACTTAACTCTAATAAGGCACTATATAAAGTTGTTAGATAGTATAGACTTAGGCTAAACTAGCAGGACACTCTAATCTTACATATAGAGAGGAATATAACAAACCCTATAGAAAAAGTAGAGGCCTTATAAAGGAAATACTAGACTTATTAAATAGCTCTAATAACCTACTAGAATAGAGTCCTAGTAACTTAAATTAACAAGCTATAGCCTAGGACACCTACATACCCCTAGAGGAAATTAAAAGGAATATAATAGGTGTATAAAGTATATCCTCTAGCATAGAGAGTATTATAGTACACTTGCTTAAGGCGTGCTAGCCCTCTATTACTAACTATCTCTATGGAACATACGTCTGCTGCCTATAATACAGCTACTTCCTAAGTGCCTAGAAAATAGCAGAGGTAGCTATAATCCTAAAACTAGGGAAAAAGGATCCTAGCTCCCTACAATCCTAGTAGCCTATTGCCTTACTCTTATGCCTAGGGAAAGGCCTTAAAAGAATAGTAGCGAGACAAATTACCTACGCAGCTATAACCTACAGTATCCTTAGCCTATAATATAGGGGTGCACTCCTCTACTAGGTAGCCTCTAACTTAGCAACTAGCTTTACGCATAATATAGAACAAGCCTAGGCCCTAGGAAAGTAAGTTTTAATAGTAACACTTAACGTATAAGAGGCATTTAATACGCTCCTACAGAACTAACTACTATACTAAATAGAAAACTAAGGATAGCTTACTGTCCTTATTTGCCTAGTGCAAAGCTTTCTTATAGGAAGATAAGTATAGGTTTATATAGGTATAGTAACTATGCATTGCTATATAGTCTCCTGTAGTACCCTCTAAGGCTTACTGCTATCTCTAGTGCTCTATACACTATACCTAGCTAAACTACTAAACTAAGATTAGAAACTGCGCTTTAGATACGCTTATTATGTATATATATACTAGGCCTCCCCTATACTCTAAGAAAACACAACCCTACTAAGTAACAATCTAAGAGATATCTATAACTAGGGGTCTAATAATAAAATTGCCTTTGCGCCTAAAAAGCAGGAACTAATCTACCTAATAAGGAAAAGAGGAGACCTAAACCCTCTAATTATAATAGGAGACACCTAAATTAACCTAATACCTATAACATAAAACAGGACACAGATAGCTCTACGCTAGCTAGGTATTTATTTTAACTAATAGCTTACCTTCTAGAGATATATTGCAGAAAGGGCTGCTATAGCTGTAAAAGTAGTTTAACACCTTTATAGGCTAACTCACACAGTATATAGGCCTCTACTAGAGTATATAAGGAAAGCTATTACAACCTATATTCTACTAGCTCTAATATACAGCGCTAAAGTGTAGTATAAAGGGAAAAGGTAAGTAAGGGTAAATAGAACAGAAGTTAGCACCTAGATATAATAGTATATTACTATAATAAATAGAGTCCTTATAAGTACTATAAGGATAGTATTACTAGCGTAGCGCACTATACTAAACATAATTATACTAAAGGAGGTAGAAGTCC
The DNA here is from genome assembly GCA_026119515.1 of Ascochyta koolunga. Classification (NCBI taxonomy): domain Eukaryota; kingdom Fungi; phylum Ascomycota; class Dothideomycetes; order Pleosporales; family Didymellaceae; genus Ascochyta; species Ascochyta koolunga. Next base: position 59,485 of record JANLCG010000009.1, read on the forward strand.
TGCCTGTAGAAGTAGTAGTAAAGGAGGTACGCTAGCGCTTTGCTATGCACCTATAGATAATAGATAGGAACTACCCCCTTACTAGCTAGGTAAAAGTATAATACAGATAACGTAAGCGCAATAAAGGAAAGCTGCTACTATAAACATAGGTATAGATACTCTACTAAGCCTTCTTAGCTGCACTAAGACTAGTGCTAGCAGGTCCCTACTATACTAAGAGATACTATACTAACCTAATAGAGGGATAAACTAAGAAAGAGGGCGTAATTGCTTTAAAGAAATAGTAGCATAAGATAATTCCTAGGAAGGTTGTAGTATTCTCTAATAGATTTAAATAATACATAGCAGGTAATAGAGTAGTAGTATATAGCTACGCCTTATATTAAAGGAAAAAGCATATAACAATAGGTAGAGGAAACCTTAACCTACTATTGTATATATTTAACATAGAGGCTATAGGAGTATAGGTAGGACTTTAACACGCTCTATAACTACCTATCTAAAGGGACTAGATCTAGATATGCGTTTATAGCACGTCTGTTATCTAGGGTCTAAGGGGTAACGCCTACCTCTCCTAATAATAAGCTTTCTTGCTATGCTATAGGGCTATAGATGTCTTTAACATATAGGTATATTAAACTTTAGGCTATAGTAGTATAGCAGGGAATAAACTAGCTAATAAACTAGTAGACTAAGCTACTAAGGACGTTACAACCCTAAGAGGTCTAGCTAGTTCTCCTATAGTCTTAGGTATAAAGAGCCTTGTGTGCAAAAGCAACTAATAAGAGGAGGCCTCCTAGTAGAGTAATAACTTAAAGCTGCTGTCCTAGCAGTGCTATAATTAGAACTTAGGGTACACCTTAAAGTAGGCGCCCCTAACCCTCTCTCTTACTAGGCCTATCCTAGTAAGACTACTAGCTATATAAATAGGACATAGAGACTTCTAATAGTACTACTAAAAGTTTAACTATAAATATTCAAACGTCCTATATAGCTATAGGTAAACAAAATCCCTAGAACATATAGTACTCTGCTAAAAGGCTAGACTTAAGTTTAATAAATAGCTATAGAAAGGTCTCTCTCCCTCTACTTATAGGCAAGAGGGACAGGCATACATACAGGAACTAATAAGCTCCCTAGAAAACTTTGCACTCTACCTAGCGCTTACAGCCTTCTACATAAGCATATACCTAAGATAGAGGAAAAGCCCTAGTAGATAGGGTAGTAGAAGAAAAGAAAGCAGCTATATACGCCTAGCAGCCCTATAGGGCTGCACCTACTACTAAAAATAATAGGCAAAGCTAAACTATACAACAGCAAATAATAACAAACCTAGCTACCCTATCTTACAAGAGCCTAGGGAACTAAAACGCAGACATACTGTAAAATATCAGTATTAACAATTAAATATAGGGATAAGTAACCCTAATTAAGGCCTGCCCTAGCCCTAGAGTTGCTATTCCCTACCCTTCTTAGTAGTTAAAGACGTAAACACAAGGCAGCTACCTATAATAGAACTAGCTACTCTATTCTATAGGAGGCTAGGGTACTTAAAACGTAGACGTGCTAGGGAATATAGGCTAAAACTACTAAGAGCAGAGGAGAGATAGCAACTATAACAGTAGAAAAGAAGTATAACTTATAGGGTAAGCAGGAGGGTACCTACTAAAACCCCTAGAAGAACAGGAATACTAGTAGTTACCTACCTAAACCCTAAGACAAACAGGTAGTTACCTACTAAACACCCTAAGGAGATAGGCAGTTACCTGCTAAACCTCTAGGACTAGAGGCAGTTACCTACTAAACCTACTAGGAATATAGGCAGTTACCTGCTAAACACCCTAAGACGCTAGTAGTTACCTACCTAACCCCTAAAACAAACGGGTAGTTACCTACTAAATACCCTAAGGAGATAGGCAGTTACTATGCTAGTGCACAGAGTAACTGCCTTAGCAGTTACTTAGGATGCTAAGGCTAGTAAGTAGCGCTAGTATATAAAGGGATAACAGGAAGTTTAGACAAAGCCTCCTAGACTATTATATACTACTACAAAGAAACAAAGTTTATATCTTATCTGCATTACCTGTATCTGTAGTTTCTTGCACAGTAGTATAGCTCTTCTGTCCTCTATATACTAACAGGTTAAGCACAACTTACTAGAACAAAATAATAACCTAACTAGAAGGCAACAGTATAGTATGTAGGGGAACTAATTGTTAAAAGATACAGATAATACAGCTATTCTTATACTACGGCACTCTAATAGACGCCTTAGGCATAAGTAAAAACAATAAAGATATAAGTTACTCTAGTTAGAACGCTAGTATTAACAGTAGGCATTATTTTAACTCTAAAAGAAACTATACCTCTAGAAATGCTAGAGAGCTATCTAGCAATACAAGATAGCTATTTCTATCTTAGAATTGTATAGACATACTAAACAATTCCTCTACTATACTATTAGCTAAATATATTATTAGCAGATAGGGTCCTAGCCTAGGGCTTATGCGCCTTAGAATTAAGGCTCTATAAGAGTATATAAAAACTCTAAGGTTAAAGGAAAAATAACTACCCTAAGAATTAATACTATTACTATATCTAAATTATGTACTTATGTATCCCTTTACTCTTAGGAATTTACAGAACTCCTAAGGAGTCCTGCCTTAGTAACCTATCTTAGGATAGTAAATCACGAGATAAGGTCCTAGTTCCTATAAGAGGAAGAGCTAATCACCTCCTTTTTAATAGAGAAGAGGTCTCTAAATTCCTAGAAAACTTTAATTAAACAGTAAATAATAGGGTCTTACAGACTAGTAAAATGTTAGGGTCCTTATTAACTACTATAAAAGTTACTATTAAGGATTTATAAAGAGGTTAAAGCTGTTCTTTAAGGGGGACTAGATTAAACTACAACTAGCTATAAAAGAACATTAGAGAGACTAAGACACCTCTTTGAAAATAGGTACCTAAGCTTTTATAGAGATATATATGCAAGAGACTGCTTAATCTTCTCTAGGACTTTCTAACTACTATACTAACTTTGTAGTGTATAGTAATACCTACTAGAAGAATAAACAAATCTTAACCCTTAAGGAGGGTTACTTCTTCTTCCTAGGCCTCCCTAAGGAAGATAAGAATTTAGTCCTATTTAATATGCTAAATTATCTAGAAATAAAGGATTAATCTTTATTTATGTTAGAACTAGTATATTAATTTGTTAAAAGAGTCTAGGAACAACAATAGGGTCTCTAAGATTTGTTACTAACAAAGGGCAATAGCTAGACTAAGGAAGTAAGATGTATAATAAATAGTACTAAAAACCTAGTAGATTACTACAATATAGTAGACTAGGCTAAGAGATATCTAGCAGAGGGTAAGATAGTGTCTAGAAATTCCCTGTCTCTAGGGGTAGATAAAAGTGTTTATAAGCTTATAAAGGCTATAGATAGTTAGAAACTATCTCTTACTAAGGTTAGCTCTCTTATTAATTCTAATAATAGGATTAAGGAAATCCTACGTAACCTAACTAACTATGCCTACTTTGTAGCATACGCTACTAAGGCAGGCAAAGTCTTAGAATATAATAACAGGTTGTTTATCTCCTATTACTAGAGGAATGTAGATCCTAACAGAGGTGTTTTATACTACTAAGGCTAGAAGTATAACAATTCCTGTACTATATATAATAAACTAAATTACAAATCTTAAGACTATAATATCTACTAGGACCTAGTTTAGATAGTATAGTGTAGTTACAACTACAACTATAAAAGCAATAGGACAATATACTACTTTAGTCTAGTACACAAGCAGCTAGACGCTATCCTAGGTTCAGTTCTACTAACTTATTAACTAAGCTAGTTAAAATAGAAAATCCTTAAGTATTTTAAGGTTTCCTAGTACGTCCTAGACTAGCTAGCTGTATTAGCTAAACCTAATAGATTTAGTAAAATAGACTTTAGACTAAAAGAGATAGTATACAGCTCTTAATAGGTAACGTTATCTATATAAAATAGAGGATAGCTAAATTAGAGTGCTAGCATTAGCACACTAACAGTAACTAGCAATAGCTGGTATTATCCTAACTCTATGTCTTCCCTAAGAAACTTTAAACTCCTAGGACTAGACTACGCAGAGGTGCTAAGCCTAGATTACATTAATAGCTAAGATATTGTCCTTAGAGCTTATTCTACTAAGTCCTTTGTTAGCGCAGCTACTAGGTTACAAAAACTATTAGAGAGACTAGTTAACTAAGTTCTTAATAAGACGTAAGGTAGAAACGTACAAAAGCAATTATCTAATACTAACCCTCTACTAAGTAAAGGATTAATAGAGTAGATATATAGCTAAGTAAGGGAAGATTAAGTCTTAAGGGACCTCTAGCCTAGTGTTACTAAGGTGCTAGAGGACCCTTTTACTATCCTGTTCTAGAGCAGACCCTACAATAATCTATACCCTGTTGTTAGACTACTACTGCAAGGAAGAGTTATAGAGGACAAACCTATAAATATTCCTAGAGGAAAGAAAACCTAGGGGAAAGCCTTTATAACAAAGAACTTGCTAGCCTTTTGCGCCTAAAACTGTTAAAGATTCCTTAAGCTATCTTACTATAAGAAGTAAGAGGAATTACTATAGGAGATTTAGTCTCCTAAGAATTAGTTAGGACTCTCCTACAGAACCTTATAGGAAAGATACAACTAGAGCTAGATATAGGCAGAAGCGTTAATATTGCTACTAGCTAAACCCTATACTAGGGCTAATTAGAAGATTATAGGTTAAACCTGCTAACTCCTAATTAGTTTAAAAATTCTAGGGTCTACGCTAGCGCAAGGCACTGTGCAGCAGGGCTAGCCCTACTATCTGCCCTAGAAAATAGTAGATTTTGCAACCTAGTATTAGAATGCGCTGTCTAGCTTTGTTATATAGTAGAAGGAGATAGAGATAGTTAGCATAATAAGGACCTACCTAATAATATTGCTAAGTTAATATTAGAGCTTAGGTTAGAGAGGGTTATCTACCTAGACCTTCTTATATGCTAGGCGCAGATTAGAAATTACAGCGTTAACTACTTTATTAATAGATGCGCCTAGATAAACTTACTTTAATTTATTATGTTAAAGGCACTTAGTTTAGTCTACAAGGAAATAAGCTATATGCCTAGTAAGGAGTAGGGCGTTATTATAGCTAATAGGAGTGTAAAGAAAGTAGGGGAGGACAAAGCTACTTTCTTCCCTAATCTAGAAGACCTAGACTAACTAGACTAGGTAATTTCTAAATAAGGAAGCGTATAGCCTAATAGAGTAAAGATAAGATAATATAATAATATAGACAAGTTATTATATTAAATGCTAGGTACAGAACTTTGAGAGAGGACAGCAGAGATACTTATACTCTGCTTCTCTCTCTTACATTATTAAGCAGAACATTCTAGATGTCTCTTAGATTACTAATTAGTAATCTATCTCTTAGAGACACGTAATCTTATAGTAAAGACTACGTATACAGCTTACGTGTACAGTAGATTACGTAGCTAGACGCGTAATCTACTCTAATTATAGAAAAGAGTAACGTTATCTAAGTTTTATAGAGATCTTACTTTCTTAGAGAAAATAGAAAGTTAGATATCTCTAGATCGGCACTAGATACGTGCTTAGTAAGCACAGCATCTTAATCCTCTAGTCTTATACAATTATATAATAATAATTACATAAGCCTAGCCACTAAGCCTAATTAGGAAATTGCATTTATAAAGATTATTAGAGAAGTTCTAATAACTTTACAATTAAGAAGGAAACGTAGAGAGAAATTAACTAATTAAGCGCCTTATTAAGGTCCCTACTACTTAAATAGGTCTTTGCCTACAAATTTAACTAGGATAGCTACTTCCTTAAATGTAAGGCAAGAATCTGCGTACGCAGAGATCTACAGACAAAGGATTTAATTGTCTTAACCTACGCTACAACGCTTGCTAATTGCTTGTTTTTGCACTATAGTAGTAATTACAGCCTAGTTTAACCTAGAGCTCTAGCAGTATAATGTAACTAGCGCGTTTCTAAACACAAGCTACTAGGACAAACCTTAGGTGCTCTATAAATTACTAGATGGATTTAAGAAACCTAAGCAAGTTATTCTACTACTATAAGCTCTATACAGGTTACGTAATTTACTAGTCCTATAGTATAGAGAGCTCTCTAGTACGCTCTAGAAGCTTAGTCTCTTAGTATTAAAAGAAGAGCTGTGCCTATTCTATAATCCTAAATAGAAAATAGTGCTACTCTTCTATATTAACAATATTCTCTAGCCTATTACAACAACAATTAAGCTGCTGCTAAACAGTTAATAAGTTTATTAATAGAAAAGTATTAAATTAAAGACTATAGAGCTGCTAAATAGTTTCTAGGCGTTTAAATAATTAGAAACTAAGAGGCCTGTATTATAACTCTTGCGTACAACTCCTATATTAATAAGCTTGCTACTAAATTTAAGATAGTAGAGAAGGAGTCCTTCCCTGCAGTCCTATTTTCTATAGAGGAGCTGCTTAAATATAGTAGAGAAGCTTTAAAACAAGAGGTTAAAGCGTTTTAAGAACAAGTTAGGTCTATACTCTATACAGCAATTATAATTTAACTAGATGTAGCATACGCTGCCTCTTAGCTATCTTATTTTTTAACAAATCTAGGAGCTACTTACTTTAAGGTAGCTGCTTAGGTTTTAGCTTATTTATATAGAATAAAGCATTTAGGTATAAGGTACAGCGCTTATAAAGGTAGTTATCTGCTTATATGTAGAGATTCCTTATTTGCTAATAATACAGAGCCCTATTAATCTTCCTAGGGTATATTGTGCAGCTCTTTAGTAGTCTAATTATCTAGAAAGCTGCACAGCAGTTAACAGTAACTACTTCTACTACTAAGGCTAAATTACTCGCTTTAGAGCATGTAGCTAAAGAGTTAGTAGCTCTAAAACAATTCCTAGGAGAACTTTAGGTAGACTTAGGGGTGCTATAGGAGATTTTCTATAACAACTAATAAACTATATAACTAGTAGTTAAAGAGAGCGCGTAGCTTACTACCTAGCTGCGCTATATAGATATCTAAAATATATAGTTAAAACAAAGAGTACGCTAAGGGAAACCTCTAAGTAACCTACCTTAAAACAAGTAAGATGCTAGCTAATAGCCTTATAAAAGCGTTTCCTAGACAAGCTTATAAGCGCTTTTTATTACATTTAAACTTATAGAGTATTAGTTAAGAAGGAAAGACTTAGTTATAGGAAAAAAGCAGGTTAATAGAGAAAAGAAGATCTTTAAATTGCTAGGGAGGACAACCCCTCCCTAAATAGGTATAAGTCTCCCTAGACTGCTAGTAGTGTGCTAGTGCACAGAGTGACTGCCTTAGCAGTTACTTAGGATGCTAAGGCTAGTAAGTAGCGCTAGTATATAAAAAGAGATAACAGGAAGTTTAGACAAAGCCTTCTAGACTATTATATACTACTACAAAGAAACAAAGTTTATATCTTATCTGCGTAACCTGTATCTGTAGTTTCTTGCACAGCAATGTAGCTCCTCTGTCCTCTACATACTAACAGGTTAAGCACAACTTACTAGAACAAAATAGTAACCTAACTAGGGGCAACAGTATAGTATGTAGGGGAACTAATTGTTAAACAAAGATACAGATAATACGGCTACTCTTATGCTACGGCACTCTAATAGACGCCTTAGGCATAAGTAACAAATAACAAAGACACAGAAAATACGGCTATTCTTATGCTACGGCACTCTAATAGACGCCTTAGGGCAAAAGTAACAAACAGCAGCTGTCTACAGGTCACTCTAAAACTATAACTCTAGAATTGCTAGATAGCTATCTAACAATACAAGATAGCTATTTCTATCTTAGGATTGTACGGATATACTTAACAATTCTTCTACTATACTATTAGCTAAATATATTATTAGCTAACAGGGTCCTAGCCTAGGGCTTATGCGCCTAGGAATCAACGCTCTATAAGAGCATACAAAAACTCAAGAACTAAGAAAAAGAAAAAGCACCCTTAGAACTAATACTATTACTATATTTAAACTATATCTATATATATCCCTTTGCTCTTAGGAATTAATAGAACTCCTAAGGGTCCTGCCTTAGTAACCTGTCTTAGGATAGTTAATTATAAGATAGGGTCTAGTTCCTATAAGAGGAAGAGCTAATCACCTCCTATTTAATAGAGAAGAGGTCTCTAAATTCCTAGATAACTTTAATTAAACAGTAACTAATAGGGGTCTTACAGATTAGCAAAAAGGTTAGGGTCCTTCCTAACTACTATAAAAGTTACTATTAAAGATTTATAAAGAGGTTAAAGCTGTTCTTAGAGGGAGACTAGATTAAACTATAACTAGCTATAAAAAAGAACATTAGAGAGACTAGGACACCTCCTAGAAAATAGGTACCTAAGCTTTTATAGAGATATATGTGCAAGAGACTACTTAATTCTTTCTAGGACTCTCTAACTACTATACTAACTTTGTAGTGTATAGTAATACCTACTAGAAGAATAAACAAATCTTAACCCTTAAGGAGGGTTACTTCTTCTTTCCTAGGCCTCCCTAAGGAAGACAAGGATCTAGTCCTATTTAACATGCTAAACAGCCTAGCAATAAAGGATTAATCTTTATTTAAGTTAGAACTAATATATTAATTTATTAAAAGAGTCTAGGAACAACAATAGGGTCTCTAAGATTTATTACTAATAAAGGATAATAGCTAGACTAAGGAAGTAAGACGTATAATAAATAGCAGTAGAAACCTAGTAGATTACTACAGTATAGTAGACTAGGCTAAAAGACATCTTGCAGAGGGTAAGACAGTGTCTAGAAATTCCCTGCCTCTAGGGGTAGATAAAAGTGTTAATAAGCTTGTAAAGGCTATAGATAGTTAGAAACTATCTCTTACTAAGGTTAGCTCTCTTATAAATTCTAATAACAGGATTAAGGAAATCCTACGTAACTTAACTAACTATGCCTACTTTGTAGCATATACTACTAAGGCAGGCAAAGTCTTAGAACGTAATAACAGGTTATTTGTCTCCTGTTCCTAGAGGAATATAGACTCTAGCAGAGGTGTTTTATACTACTAAGGCTAGGAGTATGATAGTTCCTGTACTATATGTAACAAACTAAATTACAAATCTTAAGACTATAAGCTCTACTAGGCCTTAGTTAGGATAGGATAGTGTAGTTACTACTACTACTATAAAAGCAACAGGAGGATATACTACTTTAGTCTAGTACACAAGCAGCTAGACGCTATCCTAGGTTTAGTTCTACTAACTTATTAACTAAGCTAGTTAAAATAGAAAAATCCTTAAGTATTTCAAGGTTTCCTAGGACGTCCTAGACTAGCCAGCTTTATTAGTTAAACCTAACAGATTTAGCAGAGTTAACTCTAGACTAAGAGGGACAGTATACAGCTCTTAATAGGTAACGTTATCTACACAAAATAGAGGATAGCTAAATCAAGGTGTAAGCATTAGCACACTAACAGCAACAAGCAACAGCTAGTATTATCCTAACTCTATGTCTTCCCTAAGAAACTTTAAACTCCTAGGACTAGACTACGTAGAGGTGCTAAGTCTAGATTACATTAACAGCTAAGATATTATCCTTAGAGCTTATTCTACTAAGTCCTTAGTTAGCGCAGCTACTAGGTTACAAAAACTGTTAGAGAGGCTAGTTAACTAAGTTCTTAACAAGACGCAAGGCAGAAACGTACAAAAGTAATAGTCTAATACTAACCCTCTACTAAGTAAAGGATTAACAGAGCAGCTATATAGCTAAGCAAGGAAGATTAAGTCTAAAGGGACCTCTAGCCTAGTGTTACTAAGGTGCTAGAGGACCCTTTACAATCCTGTTCTAGAGCAGACCCTACAATAATCTATACCCTATTGTTAGACTACTACTGCAAGGAAGAGTTATAGAGGACATACCTATAACTGTCCCTAGAGGAAAGAAAACCTAGGGGAAGCCTAAATAATAAAGAGCTTGCTAGCCTTCTGCGCCTAAAGCTGTTAAAGATTCCTTTAGCTATCTTACTACAAGAAGTAAGAGGAATTACTATAGGAGATTTAGTCTCCTAAGAATTAGTTAGGACTCTCCTACAGAACCTTATAGGAAAGACATAACTAGAGCTAGATATAGGTAGAAGCGTTAATATAGCTACTAGCTAAACCCTATGCTAGGGCTAATTAGAAGACAACAGGTTAAACCTACTAACTCCTAATTAGTTTAAAATTTCTAGGGTCTACTCTAGCGCAAGGCACTGTGCAGCAGGGCTAGCCCTACTATCTGCCCTAGAAAATAGTAGATTTTGCAACCTAGTATTAGAATACGCTGTCTAGCTTTGTTATGTAGTAGAAGGAGAGAGGGATAGTTAGTATAATAAGGACCTACCTAATAATATTACTAGTAGAGGTCTAAAAACTAACTATAATAGAGAAGAGTTACTCCTTAGCGTTAGACGCTATATTCAAGAACACATTCAGCAGCTAGATGCCGCCCTAGCTAATATAGAAAGGGCTAGTGCTATAGTGTTAGGGATGAAATACTACTAGGGTTATAATAGGTTAACTGTAGTTAGTTACAAAGTTAGCGCAGACAGCTGCTTCCCTAGCTAAGATAAGGTAGCAAAAATTACTACCTAGCTAGAGTGCCAAAACCTAAAAGAAGTCTAAATGTTTGTAGGTATTTGTGTTTACTATTGTATCTAGGTCCTGTTATTTACTATTCTTGCTAAACCTCTATTTAAGCTTATAATAAAAGATACAGAATAGGAATAGGGAAACGTAGAACACTAAGCTATAACTGCTCTAAAGACTTATATTATAAGCGCTAGCGCTAATAGCTATATTATACACTAGCAGGTTAACTATCTTTATGTTAGTAGACGCTAGCAATAAGGGAGCTAGTGCTTGTCTAGAATAGATAGGTCTAGATAGCAAGTGTTACCCTTACTAATTTAAAAGTACACTCTAGTTAAAAGCTAAATCTAACTAGCACTTAACTAAACTAGAGTATAAAGCAGTTGTCTAGGCTCTTAAGAAATTCTAGATATAGCTATATAGAGTACATTTTATTATTAAAATAGATGCCTAGACACTAATAGCACAGCTTAATTGCTCTTTAACAGACATCCTAGGCTTAGTAATAAATAGGTAGTTAGTAGCTATCCTGCTCTAGGACTTTAAAATTTAATACCTTTCTAGAAAAAGAGATATAGTTGCAGATGCTCTATCTAGATACCCTAAGCCTAAAGGATAGACAGCTCTAGACAAACCTAAGTTAGATGTTAAGGATTTTATTAACAACCTGGTAGTAATAGCAGAATTATTGTCTCTGCTCCTAGAAAGACACCCTAGCCGCATCCTTAGGGGACAAATACTTAGAATTATCTAAACAAATTGCTACATTCCTCTAGACACTAAAGATCCCTAAGGGAATATCTAAGAAAGAGTTACGTTTATAGAAAAAGAGAGCTCTTAACTACTTTGTTTAAGATAGATATCTATTCTATAAGACGTTACGCAATTTTGCTATTAGGAGAGTAGTAGATAATACTAATATTAGGATTGTAGTAATTTAGGAAATTTATTAAATAATTAGATATAGAGGTGTTAACGCAGTATACTCTATGCTTACCTAAAGATATTACTAGGATTACATGCATGCTAAGGTTAAAACTACACTATCCTCTTACCTAGAGTGCTAGTTTAGGACTAGTAAACAATTAAAGGATATGCTAATAATAATATACTCCTACGCACTCTAGGAGTTAGTAGCAGCTGATGTTATCTACATGCCTCTATGCAGAGGCTATTAGTATATAGTTATTGCTAGAGAATATCTTAGCAGATAGGTAGAGGCCTAGCTACTCTACAATAACAAATCTGCTACTATTGCAAAATTCACATATTGATATTATTTGCTAATAGAGTATAATAAGGAGGCTTATAGTTAATAGAGGACTAGACTTTGCTATTATAGTAAAAACCTTGTAGTTATATACAGGATTAACAAATACAATCCTTAGCATATAACCCAACAGTGCTGCTAGTAGATAGGGTCTATATTTAATTTAATAGGTCTTACGTATTAATTAGTTACTAGACAGAACTCAGTTCTACCTACAGATTTAGAATTCCTACCTAGCAGATATTGCTAGACTAGCAGGTTTTAGAAGAGAAAACAGTAATTACCAGCAATTTGCGTTATATAATTAGACCTCTAGACTAGTTTTAAAGGACGCTGTTAGGTGTTACTAAACAACTAAGAGCATCTAAGAAAGAATACTAGGACAATAATTAGAAATTATGTTGTTACTAGCACCAGCAACCCTGTCTTATTACAGGATTTGAAGCTAGAAAGATTAACATGTTAAGACACAGAAAGCTTACCTGTAGGTAGCTTAGACTATGTAAAGTCTTAGAAGAGAAAACAGTAATAGCGCAGCACCTTCCTACTAGAAGACTTAGATAGATCTAAGATGCCTAACACCGTTCTAGGCCAGAGACTTAAGAGGATTTATTAAATAATAACCAGAAGATATTATAGAGGAGTATGCAGGTCTAATTAAGATCTAGGATAAGGAAGCCTAGAATAGATCAGAAGCAACCTCAAGGATTAGAAAGCTAATATTCTGTACTATACTACTATTAGTAGTTACTTACCCTAATATACACAAGGAAACTTACAAGAGGGAGGTAGTAATATAAGTAATACAACAGCACCCTAGCAGAGATTTTAGCACAAGCTACACCGCTTGCTTAGCTTAAAAGTAGAGGAGTGGAGAGACTTGGTCTCTAACGTATAAAAATGTCTCAATAAGATAAATCATTAAGGTAGGGAAATAGTAAACCCTATAGTTTGCCTATATATAGCTATTAAAGAACAATCAGCAGTTAGTAAAAATTAACTAACTAGAAGTCAGTAAGTTACACCTAACAGCTTCCCTATTAGCTGCGCAGCTGTTAAGCAAAAACTAGCGTAAACTTTACCCTGCTGCTGCAATCCTACTATAATTAAGTAGTAAAACAGTAGTAAGAAGAACAGATGCTTAATAAAGCCATAAGTAATAGCTTGCTACTTAATTAACACTTTGTTACTTCCTTTTACCCTGCTACACACAACAAAAACTTAAAATAGAAGCTATTAGTGTAACTCGCTAGCTTCTAGTTAACACGCATTTTACTGCCCAGAGCTGCTAGTTGTTCTTTAATAGCTATGTAGGCGAACTATAGGGTTTTACTATTTTCCTACCTTATAGATGGTCTTAACCAACATTTTTACTAGTTAGCAAGACTAAGTCTATATACCTCTCTACTTTATTAACCTAATGTAGTGCCAAAGACTTATACACAGTCTATTGTAAGTAAGATAAGTATATTAACCCTATAGACTAGGCATAGCTTGTAAGTTTCCTTAGTTGTTTTAAACAAACCTTTAGTAACTACTAATAGTGCAGTCTAAAAATAACATATCTTTCCTTTTAATATCCCTAAGAGGTCTATGTACAATCTATTTAGGCTAACCTATATACTAATATAAAGAAATACATAGTTTACCTTAATAGATAGTAGCAATTGTTTAAAAAAGTTTTAAGTCTCTTTTAGCACTAGAAGACTATGCCCTAGCAAGAATATTTAACTTAGAAGGAAAAACAACTTACTATCTAGTTATAGAACAAATAACATAGGAGCAGACTAAGGAATATAGGCTGAGTAAACATAGTAGTAGA